>PVIU01006677.1:30128-99374 GCA_004026605.1 Ondatra zibethicus
TCCACTCCAGCATCTGTAGAGAAGAGGCTAATCCTCCACCCTCCACTCCAGCATCTGTAGAGAAGAGGCTAATCCTCCACCCTCCACTCCAGCATCTGTGGAGAAGAGGCTAATCCTCCATCCTCCACTCCAGCATCTGTAGAGAAGAGGCTAATCCTCCACCCTCCACTCCAGCATCTGCCTCCCTAAGACACTTAAGGAAACTGTACTCAGATCTTGAGTATTCCTGGATTTTTCTGACAAAGCCAGAATCATGATGTGTGATGCAAAAGGAAATAAAGAATTGCCACGGGAGGACAAGTGTTACAGGAGTCAGGTAGTGGAGCTCTTTCCTTTCCAAGAGTGTCCTCTCCTCCCCACCGACCACACCCCACTGGCAGGCTTATTTTAGAAAGAAGCCAAGCTGTTTGGAAGGCTTAAGCCTAAATATTTGCTCCCCCACCCCCAAGAAACTTTATTCAATAAAAGGCTGCTTTGTCAAGCCTGTGCTCCCTCAGTCCAGGAAGTAGCTCTTTGACCACAGAAGTGTTTTTCTGGCAGGGCCCATGTGCTGCTGTCAGTGATGTGGACTGCAGTGAGGTGATTTCTCACTGTCGATCCTACTCTGGGTGCTCATTGTCGTCACAACTAATGCCGAGGTTGAGCAGCAACACTGTTTGGAATTAATATTCTCTGAGTTTTCTAGTTAGTGTTTAATCTTTGTGCATCAACACTGACCTTATGGGATTCATATTAAATAGCGGTCTTCCTGACCAGATTTCTCTCTTACCTATGTAAGCACCAGGTGTTGATTTCAGCTGAATCCAGAGAGGCGCTCAATTCATTGTTCAAGAATGTAGTGTCAGAGAGTGACCTCAGCTGAACACCTGGGAATGGGGGTGATTGTTAAAATGTAGATTTCTCGGCCCACTTTAGTCTTGACAATAAGATGTTTGTTTTATAAACCCAGCACCCTGGGCAATTCTGCTGTATGTTCAGAAGGCTTGAAGAAGACAGAGTTTGTTTTTCTTTCCCTTACTGCCACACCCCTAGCGCCAGGGAGAGGGCCTACAACACGCAAATGGGCTGCTTTGTATCTGTTGGGTTGATTAATAATTGGAACCAGCTTCATGTTTATTAGCTGTCAAGGATTCCATTATCTTGTTAGAACTTAAAAACAAGAAAATAAGTTATTTTAGATGATGGACCAGAACCTCATGTAAATTATTTGAAGTTTAGGATGCTAATATACCTTCTGTTTTTCATTGCCCAGAAGTTTGTTTTATGTCTAGCACAAAGCAAGTTAATGCTTAAAAGCCACATGTTGAAATCCTGGCTTTCAGATACGGTCTTTATAAGGTTGCTTAGAAATGCGGAGCTTGTATGTTACATTGACCTTTATATTTGTGCTCTTTTGGTTAAGTAAGACAAGGTTCTTTAGAGATGCCAAGTAACTAGTGTCTGTTTGTAGTAGTGGTTCTTGCCTTTTTCTTTCGACCATGAACTAACCTAATGCCTTCTAAAAATATTACTATTGAAATATTTTACATTATGAGCAAACCATAGGAATGGACTGTTGTCTTACATGAACTTTGGCACTATATGGCTTGTGTTTTTGGATCTGAAAGTACCAGTTTTTTGGGTCTCATCAGCTCATTTTCTTTTTACTACACAGCATGCCAGTATCAACTATTTTGAATGTCTTTGCTATTGTGTTTTCCCTCCCTCCCTTTTTCCTAGTCTACAGTGTAAAGATGACAAAGCATCCTTTTACTGGACATAGTTTCTGGAGGGGGGGGACTAGCAAATATTTAGGATGAAAGCTTTATTAAAACCTTCAAACATTTGGAACTTATTTCTAAAAGAATGCTGAATGTAGATAACTTTAATCTTGCCTTTGTAGCGAGAAAGGTATTCAAGAGGAGTGAAGTCTTACCAGAAAAAGTTGGTTGTCCTTCTAGGGGAGGAGGAATATTGTCAAAGTTGTTCCTGAAATTAAAGCAGTAAGATTCTGTTTCTGTTTTTTTCTGTAATGTGCCCTGTAGATGGGTCTTCTCTCTCTTTCTCTCTTTCTCTCTCTCTCTCTCTCTCTCTCTCTCTCTCTCTCTCTCTCCTCTCCCCTTTCCCCTCTTTCCTCTCTCTTCTCCCCTCTCCCCTCTCTCCTCTTTCCCTCTCCCCTCTCTTCCCTCCACACCTCTGTCCTCCTCCTTCTTTTTGGTATTTTTGAGACAGGAACTCACTATGTGGCCCTGGCTATCCTGGAACTCAGGATGTAGACCAGGCTGGCCTTGAATTCACTAAGATGAACTCTGCCTCCCTAGTGCTTAAAGGCATGTGCCAGCATGCTGGATTTGGGTCTCCTTTCAAAGAGGAAGTGTTTTTGTGCTTGAAATCCAACCATTCAGATTTTCACCATTTTAGGTTATGGTACTTAATCTGTGGGTTTCTGGCACTAGTTATCCTCGTGTGATGCATGTACCCCTGATAAATAAGGACCTTCCTGTGCATGTTGATGCAGCCTCTTAGGATAAACAACACAGCTCTTATTTAAAATGAAAATTAAAGGCTAACTTCCAATGGCTTTTTGAAATTAACATTTTTGCTCCAAATTTTCTATAATTTATTAAAAGATTATGTGAAGTATGAACAGTTTTTTGGGCTGCCCTTGGTCCATAACAATTCAGTATACAATTTGGGTAATATGTTTTAAATGTTGCTGAAAACACAGTAAGAAAAAAATTTTAAATAATTTTTTTTATTTCATTAAATACTTTTGCTTCCTGAGATTCAATTTCATAGAATTGCATAACAACATTCATGATTAATCATGAACAACAACAACAAAAAAAAAAACTAAAAATAAACTCTGAAAACCATTTTGTTCCTAACCTGATTCCCCTTTATTGTCCTTACTGCAAGGACACAGATGAAGCATGGCTGCCGTGCCATTTTGTGCAATGACTCATTAAGAAAAGTCTTATGCTTGTTACTATGGCGTTCTCAGTGGAACCTGGTGTCTGATGTGCAACACGATTAATAAAAACCCAGAGACAGAAATTGGGATTTAACTTGAAGATCAGAAGAGCAAAACAGCCAGCCAATGGCTCTTACCTCTACCTCAGTTTGAAATTGAGATTCTGCCTCCAGGAATCTCAGAATTGTCTCCTCCAGTCTTATAATCCTCTCTAGGGCTAGGATTAAAGGTGTGCACAACCCAGTTTCTATGGCAAGCTAGCGTGGCTACTGGGATTAAAGGTGTGTGTCACCACTGCTTGGTCTGTAAGACTGACCAGTGGGACTGTTTTACTCTCTGAACTTCAGGCAAGCTTTATTTATTAAAATACAAATGAAATATCACTACACTGATGGGATATGCACACAAAATCGATAACATGTTACAAGTCCTAACACTGGACAGATGTTCGAGTTTGTACTTTTATTGTACTACACACCATTCTGAGCTGTGTGATAGACAGAAATGACACTTTACTGAATTTAAAAGTTCATGTTTGAGTTGAGTAAAAGGGCAGACAGCTGTTACAATAAAAAGCAGGTATTCCTGGGAGTGGCGAGAGGAAAGAAAACACAGACAAAGCTGAACTGTGAAAGATTAAATGTTGGTTCAGGCGGAAGTATTGCAAACGGAAAAAAGTAGTTTGTTGGCCTGAGAACTTGGCATGTTCTGGCAATGACAAATGACTCAATGTGGCAGGTGTATCTCAGCCAGGTAGAGAATACGTAGTGTGTGTGTGTGTGTGTGTGTGTGTGTGAGAGAGAGAGAGAGAGAGAGAGAGAGTCTTTCACAGAAGAATGTCGTGATGATGTTAACAATCACTTTGACCTTCTTGTGAATTAATTGAAACAGGAATCCTATAGATACAAGAGATCAGTTAAAATGGTACTATAATTATTTGGAAAAGAGGTGCTGAAACCTTTAGTCACACTATGATGATTATCAGTAAATCCCAATGTTAACTTATTTTTAAGAACAGAGGCTCGCTAGGTAGCCCAGGTAGCCCAGATGGGCGGGCACTCATGTTGCAAGGAGAGAGGGCCTGCTTTTCGTCCTGGCTAGCTTACACCCAAAATAATCACACAGAAATTATATTAATTAAATTACTGCTTGGCCCATTATCTCTAGCCTCTTATTGGCTAACTCTTACATCTTGATTTAACCCATTTCTAATAATCTGTATGTCACCACGAGGTCGTGGCTTACCGGGAAAGATTTAGCATGTCTGACCTGGCAGCTCTGTGGTGGCGCTCTCTCTTTTTTTCCCCCAGAATTCAGTTCTGTCTTCTCTGCCTACCTAAATTTTGCCCTATCAGGCCAAGCAGTTTCTTTATTAGTTAACCAATGAAAGCAACACACAAACAGAAGGACCTCCTACACCATTTCCCCTTTTCTGTTTTAAAAAAAAAGGGGGGAGGCTTTAACTTTAACATAGTAAAATTACATATAACAAAACAGGTATCAAACAAAAACTACAATTACCATATTTATATCTACTTTATCTTGTATCATAACTAAGGAAAACTATAATAATAACTATTTTTCAACTCCATCAAAGACTCCAGAAGGATATAATATTACCTAAGTAAACAGGAAGTACATTGTAAGCAACTTCCAAAACTCTAGAAATGACAGAGATATCTTGCTGCCTGACAGTCACCCAAAGTTATTCTGTACCATTGGGGCATCCATCTTCAGCCTACAGACCCATAGTATCCAGCAGACTTTTTCATGAAGTAGGAAATTTTAAAGACAGTTTAGTCACTTTCTTTTGTATCCTGTAGAATGTCTTGCAGACTCTTTCATGAATCAGGAACCCCGAAGGATCATCTCACCTTTAGGCAAGTTTAGCAATCATCTCTCTGCAGTTCATGCATGCCCAGTGAAGCAGTCCAGGCAAGAGCAGTTTTTTGCCCAAATGACTAACCAACTCCATAAGGAGCCTCTTCGATGCCCATCTTCCTCTTGAAGTAGCTTGGTGCCGCCAGGAGCAGACGTGTCTCATTGTCATGAAAAGCCCTAAGTAATTAAAACATTAAGTGCCATATTCTGTAGTCTTTGAAAGATATGAAGAATACCTATCTGAAATATATCTAGCACATCTAGAAAACTTAACATGACTACAAATTTGGCTATTATAGATGATTATCTATTAACTTCACACTTAGTCCTCTTGCCTCTGCAGTGAAGAGGGCAGTGTGTCCCAGCCTAACATCATCCTCTCCAGCCTAAACACAATTTTAAAATGTGTTATTTGTGGTGCTCACCTAAAACTCAACACATAGGAATAAAGTTTTAGAGACTTGAAGTTTCCAATGATTATTTAGTTGAGTTTTATTTAGTTGCTAGTACCATACTTTCTGCTGAAAACTTTTCCAAGTGTGTGTGTGTGTGTGTGTGTGTGTGTAGTTTTGTTCATGTGTGTGATGTGTGTGCATATTATGTGGATGTGTGTGTGTATGCACCTGTGTGTGTGCACCCACAGGTAATGACAGCTCCTTGCAGACTTTCTACTTTAGCTGTATGAGGCTTGTCTTAGGGTTACTATTGCTGTGAGGAGACACCATGACTACAGCACCTCTTATAAAGGAAACATTTAATTGTGGTGGCTTGCTTACAGTTCAGAGACTCAGTCCATTACCATCATGGTGGGTAGCATGGCAGAAGGCTGGTAGGCAGCATGGTGGTGGAGAAAGCCAAGTGTCTTGCAGGCAACAGAAAGTCAATTGACTGACAAACTGAGTGAAGCTTGAGAAAAAAACCTCAAAGCCCACCCCCACAGTAACGTACTTCCTCCAATAAGACCACACCTATTCCAACAAAGCCACGCCTTCTAATAGTGCTGCTCCCTTTGGGGGACATTTCCATTCAAACCACCACATTCCACTCCCTGGCCCAGAAATGCTTATAGCCATATCATAATGCAAAAATGCATTCAGTTCAACTACAAATTTCCCCATAGTCTATAACAGTTTCAAACTTAAGTTGAGTCTCTTCTGAGATGCATTACAATCTCTTAACTGTAATAACCTGTAAAAATCAAAAAGATCACATACTTCCAACATATAATGTCACAGGATACACATTACCATTCTAAAAACACAGGGAAGGAAACATAGCAAGGAAATACTGGACCAAAGCAAGACAGAAAACCATCTGAACAAACCGCATCTCCATGTCTGATGTCAAAATGCTCTCCACATCTTTTTGGCAGGCATTCTACAACTCTGGCATCTTTAATATCTTGAATTCGCCAAGGCAATCCAGGCTTCAACTTCATAACTTCATGCAATGGTCTCACTACTAGGCCTTCATTCAGAGATACCCCTGATTCATGCCTGATCTCAGCAGCTTTCTTAAGGGTTGGAGGCAAATTGCATAATTGGTTTCTTCTTTTTTTTTTTGTTTTGTTTTTGAGACAGGGTTTCTCTTTGTAGCTTTGGTTCCTTTCCTGGAACTAGCTCTTGTAGACCAGGCTGCCCTCAAACTCAGAGATACACGTGCCTCTGCCTCCTGAATGCTGAGATTAAAGTCATGTGCCACTGCCTGTCTCATTTCTTCTATCAAACCACATGACCAAAGCTGTCAAGTTCTGCTGCTTACTGGGCCTGGAACATGGCCCCCCTTTTTAATTACATCTTCATCAGCATTCTGTTTTCCTTCACTGCCTAAGCTTGGATGTTCTTGAACTTGCTCTTTAGACCAAGCTGGCCTCAAACTCAGAGATCCACCAGCCTCTGCCTTCCCAGTGCTAGGATGAAAGGTATGTCCCATCACATCTGACTTTAAACTTTTCTTTAATTCCTTTCCGCAAGTTTGAAATTTAGCTGGATGAGATCTTGCCCCGTGGTCACCACTCCCTATATTCTGTTTCTTAATCTGTTTATCTCGTTGAGCACAGGATTTACCTTCATTCCTTATTCTGTTGCTCTTTTCTCCCCACATATTTTTCCTCGCTGAGCTTGCTCCTTTTCATTATGTATCTTCATTAGAGTTAACACTAGTAATCACACCACAGAATCTATACTAAGTTGTTTTTAGATTTCTCTGCCAAGGGAGTCAATCCAAAAGTCTTCACTTTAGCCTCAGGCAAGCTTTTCAAATAAGGACAAGAAACAGGTACATTCTTCACCAAAATATCACAGGAATGATCCCTAGGCAACATACAAAAATTCTCCTCTGAAACCTCTTGAGTAAGCTGAGCTGCTTATAGTTCAAATAAGTCTTAGCACCACTGTCTTCCATGTTCCTACTAGTATCGCCCATTAAGCAATGCTTAAAGCATTCTTCTGCTTTCTAAATCCAAAGTATCAAAGTCTAAATTCCTCCAACCAAAAACATGTTCAGGCCTATTACAGCAATACCTCAGCCCCTGGAACCAACTTCTGTCTTGGTTATGGTTACTATTACTGTAAAGAGATTCCATGACCATGGCAACTTTTATAAAGGAACAACTTAATTGTGAAGGCTGGCTTACATTTCAGAGTCCCAGGCCATTATCATCATGACAGAGAGCATTGTGGCAGCTGGCAGGCATGGTGCTGGAGAAGTAGCCAAGTGTCCTGCATCTTGCAGGCAACAGGAAATTGACTGTCAAACTGAGTGAAATTTGAGAAAAAGACTTTAAAACCTACCCCCACAGTGACATACTTCCTCCAGCAAAGCCATATCTAATAGTGCCACTCCCTTTGGGGGCCATTTTTTTTCCAAACCACAAGGCTGAAGCTGTATTTTCAGCAGAGCTTTCACACTAGAATAACTTTCACAGTCTTAACAGAATAACAGTCTTAACCAGGACAGTATATTTTATAGGAAGGACTCTCAAAACTCAGGTGTGCCTGACTTTTTGATTTTGTAGAATGACTTTGTCATTACAGAGTTCTTGCATAAGTGCTGCACATTTGAATTACAAAATTTAAAATATGTTAAAAGAAAACTCTGATAACATTCTAGAGGCCAACCTGGTCTACAAGAGCTATTTCCAGGGCAGGCTCCAAAGCTACAGAGAAACCCTGTCTTGAAAAACAAAACAAACAAAAAAATTACTTATTTATTGTATTTGTGCTCACGCGACACAATGTGCATGCCACAGCCTTCACATGGAGGTCAGACAGCTTTTGGGAGCTGATTCTCATCTTCCACCCGGTGGGTCCCAGGGATTGAACTCAGATACTGTCAGGCCTGGCAGCAAGTGCCACTGCCCTCCCAGCCGCCTCTGTGGCTCGTGGGAGGAATATCTGCCCACTTCATCCCACCTCACATTAAAAGCTGATGCTGCCCGCATTCTTTCCTCTTTCTTCAATTAGCCCCCAGACCAGTGGGGGGGGGAATTATTCCAGCTGGCATAAGGCAGGCTCAGGGCCGAACTGGCTGTCTCCTGTGGGTGAAGCAAATAAGACAGGGTACTCTCTTCTGAGCTCTGGGAAAGCCGGTGGGAAGCAAAAAAAAAAAAAAAAAAAAAAACCACTCTAAATAAGTTTTCAATTTTGTGTCATAATACATATGAAGCTAATCTTGGCCACATGCAGCTCATGCAGGTTAGAAATGAAGTTGCAAATGAAGTTTAGGAAAATTTTTGGAAGTGAGTTGTTGTGTGATGTTTTACTTTTTTGGCATTTTGAGGGGCCCACCATCCAGCTCCCAAATAAATCATACACAGAGGCTTACTCTTAGTTATGAATGCCTGGCCTTAGCTTGTCTTGTTTCTTGCCAAGCTTTTCTTAAATTATCCTGACTACCTTTTGCCTTTGGGCTTTTATCTTTCTCTATTTCTGTGTGCCTTTCTTTGCATCTTTCTCTGTGGCTTGCTGTTTAGCTGGCTGGCCCCTGATGTCCTCCTCTCTTTGTTCTCTTGCTCCTTTTCTTCCTCATTTCTCCTTCTACTTATACTCTCTACCTGCCAGCCCTGCGTACAAGGCTCTTGCTTTGCTATTGGCCACTCAGCTCTTTATTAAACCATCAGTTGTTTTAGACAGGCAAAGAATCAGAGCTTCACTTCATTTCATTTTTTTAAAAAAAATGCAGCATAAGCAAAAGTCACATACCTTAAAATAATATTCTCCATCATTTCCCCTTTTCTCTTTCTAAACAAAGATAAAAAGTTTTAACTTTAACATAGTAAGACTGTGTAGAATAAGAGTAATTATCAAGTAAAAATTACTTTCACAGTGTACTCAATTCCAATTCTTTCGTGTCTAGTAAATTTGTGAAAATACTCTATAATCTATCCTTTCTTAGTAAATCCAAGCTTTTATACCTAACTTACTTTCTATCTTATCTAAGAAAAACTGCAACTACAACTGTATCATCTTCAACTTTATCAAAGGCACCAGAAGAATATAATATTATTTAAATAAGCAAAAAATGCATTGCAAACAACTTCTAAAAACTCTATGACAGAGTCGTCTGACTGTCTGGCCAGTCTCCCAAAGATCCTCTGTAACATTGGGACATTCATCTTCAGACTACAGGCCCATATTATTTGGCAGACTTTTCAATGAAGCAGGAAATTTGAAAGACTGTTTTGCCTATATTGGCAGTTTGTCAGTCACTTTCCTCTGTGTCCTGCAGAATGTCTGGCAGTTTCTTCTGTGAAGCAGGAACAGTAAATGAGCATCCTGTCTTGTTTTGGCAAAGTTTGCAGCAGTCACTTTCCTGTGGGTCCTGGATGTGCTTGTCTGCAATCAAAGGCAAGCACAGTTTCTTTGCTTAGTGGCTAACCTTGCCACAATGATAGCAAACTCCGTAAGGAGTTTCTTCATGCCCATATCTTCTCTGAAGTAAGCTGGTGCTGCCAGGAGCAGATGTGTGTCATTGTCATGAAAAACTTTAACAAAACATTTTAAATGTCATAGTATATAGGTCTTTGAGGTATTTGAAGACCATTTATCTATCTAAAATATATCTCTGTATGATCTGGAAAACATATCTAACATATCTGCAAATTTGACTATTATAGATGACTAACTACTGACCAGTGTTTCTTGATTATCCTAAGTAGTTCATAATAGTTTTTAAAAACTAGAACTGTACCTTACATTTTTAAATGAACAACCTAGGTACAATACGTTAAATAAGAGCAGAAACAGATAGATAGATAGATAGATAGATAGATAGATAGATAGATAGATAGATAATGTTGTAAAAAAAAACCTAAATTTTAATCAATATATAAAAAGCCTTTATTTTATTTTGGCTTTTGAGACAGGGTTTCTCAGTAACAATGGCACCAGTCCTGGAACTAGCTCTGTAGACCAGGCTGGCCTTGAACTCAGAGATCCACCTGCCTCTGCCTCCTGAGTGCTGGGATTAAAGGCATGCACCACTACTGTCCAGCCAAAAAATCCTTTAAACAAGAGTAGAAACATATACAGTGTGTTGGAACAAATATAAACTTAAATTTTTATCAACATATGAAAGTCCTTTAAACAAGAGTAAAATCATATATAAAGTGTTACAAAATTAACTTTGAATTTGCACCCATATACCAAAATCCACGCCAATGCAAAATATCTGAGATTAATAGTTGTCTTTTTATATTATGTTCCTATATTCCCCTAAATATAGCAAACATCTATGACCCACAAAATAGCCAAAGACCACCTACACCCCTTTTCTCTTGTTCTCTAGACTTCTTCCTGCTGAATGTGGGTGAAGTATTTTTAGGGTCCCAGAGAGAGAATCTGAGATAATGGCCAAGTCCTGAGAAGACCAATTATAATGTTTGTTGATAAATATCACCTGTCAAGTTTAAGGAGGTCTCTCCTGACCAAACCAGATCCAAATAAACCTGGAACAAATCCACGGCCTCTTGTTTCCTGTGGAAAGAAAAGCAAAACCTCTTCTCCAAAGCATTTTTGCTTTCCATCTGACAATTTTTTTCACGTTTTAAAGTTAAAGATTTCTTAAATTATCTAGGCTGGTTTATTTCCACAGTTCCTCTTTCAGTTCCAGGACTCTTAGCAGCTGCCCTGTGCTTTTCAAGCAATCAAAAAATTCAAAACCAACACACTAGAATACAGAAACCAGACTCCCTGTGTATTTTCCATCTTTATGTGGCTTTTTTTTTCCTTAACCGTCTCTTTAAAGACTTTATTATTTCTAATCCATTTATTTCTTTCAATGACTGTCCATTTTCTTAAGCTTATGCACATTCTAAAACATACTTAAATCTGTTTAGAGGTTTTTGGGTTTTTTTGTTTTGTTTTGTTTTTTGAGACAGGGTTTCTCTGTGTCATAGCCCTAGTTGCCCTGGAACTAGCTCTTGTAGACCAGCCTGGCCTCAAACTCACAGAGATCCACCTGTCTCTGGCTCCCAAGTGCTAGGATTAAAGGCCTGTGTCACCGCTGCCTGGCTTCTATTTAGAGGTTTTTACCCTGGACCTCTTTTACTGTGTATCTTTAGCCAGTTGTGACCGCAGGAGCAAACTGTTAAAGCTATCCCTGGATCATCCCTGTGCTCTAGTAACTGCCTCCATCACTCTCTGGTGGGTGATGAGAGCCAAGCCTAAAGTTTGTGGGCTGCTCAGGGGTGTGTTACTGAGAACTGCATTAAACTTTTCTAGGTATGGAAGCTGCTACCTGCGTTGCCACAAGCAGATTTTACTTAGCTTGCTGTTTCTCATTTCTATTTAGCTCTGCCGGCTGAATAGCACTGCCCCTGAAAAGAGTCGTGTACTTCTCCCCCCCGCCCCCCAGCTTTTTGAGGCTCTACATGGAAATATGGGCCCACATTAGAATGCCAAAATGTTGTATAATACTTTACTGTTTTGGCCTTTTGAGAGGCCTCCCACCCAGCTCCCAAATAAATCACACACAGAGGCTTATTCTTAATTATGACTGTCTGGTCTTAGCTTGGCTGGCTTCTTACCAGCTTTTCTTTTCTTTTTTTTTTATTTCATGTGCATTGATATATTGCCTCCATTTATGTCTATATGAGAGTGTCAGATCCCCTGGAACTGGAGTTACATGTTGTGAGCTGTCATGTGGGTTCTGGGAACTGAACCTCGGTCCTCTGGAAGAGCAGCTGGTGCTCTTACCTACTGAGCCATCTCCCCAGCTTTTCTTAGCTTAAATTATCCTGACTACCTTTTGCCTCTGGGCTTTTATCCTTCTCTATTCCTGTATAGTTTTCTTTACTTCTTTCTCCGTGCCTGGCTGGGTGTCTGGGTGGCTGGCACCTGATGTCCTTTTCTCCTTGTTCGTTCTTCTCTGCTTCCTCATTTCTCCTTCTATTTATACTCTCTTCCAGCCCTGCCTATCCTTGCTCCTGACTTGCTATTGGCTATCAGCTCTTTATCAGACCATCAGGTGTTTTAGACAGGCAAAGAATCACAACTTCACAGATTTAAACAAATATAGCATAAACAAAAGCCGTACACCTTAAAATAATATTTCCCAGTAGAAGGGTATTAAATTAAGCAGTTACTCTGTTTATAGTTAATTACTCAGTAGGCTGTTGATGATAAAGTTCCATGGTTCATTTACAGGGTCAGCACAGTCAGTATTATCCTGAGCTGATTTTTACAGTGTGCCAGTTTCTAAGTGGATTTTGACAGTTTATACTCTTTGGTTTGAGTAGACTAGTATCAGTTATGTGTAATTAAAATAAAAAAGAAAGAAAACTGTGAGATATAAATATCCTTGTGACAACAGGTAAGGTTAGTAAAAACTTTTTAAAAAAGAACCCATTCTCCTTTAAAACTGTAATCACTGATATATTCTTATTCTGTGTAATACATGTTACAGTTCTGTATTCAATATGCATTCTCATTTTTGACAACTTCATGCATGTAGCTAATGTACTTTGATTACATTTACTCCCACATTATTCTCTTATTCCCTCTCCACTTCTGCTGCTCCCTTTTCACCTTTCTAACTACTCCTTTCATGTCTCTTTGGGGAATGTTGAAATTACTTAGGCTTGCTTACGTGAGCATGGTTTGGAGGTGTCAGTATTCTTTCTGGTTTTCTGCCCATAGACTTTTCCATGTGTTGAACCCACAGCTGACATATTTATCATTTTTTATATATTTAATTTTTCTTTTAACATTTGAAATATTTAAGGGCATAGCTGTATATATGTGTCCTTATATTCCTGCATAGACTCTTGAATTTCGGAAATTATAATCCAGATTTTCTTCAGGTACTGATGCCCTTTGTCTTTGACTACCACTGTTAATTCCTTGGATATTCTCCAGAACAGCACTAGGGTTTATGGGTAGAAAAATTTATCGAGCACAGGTTACTTCTTCCCATCTCTATCTGATCTGAGTTTCTGATGCAGTTCCGTTGCTGCACCAATAGTGAGCATGGGTCCATGGTCATAGTGGATATGCTTGTCCTGTCTCAGGGTTCTAAAGTCTTCACACCGAAGTCAGGACAAAGAAAGATCACATTCTGAAACGGGTTGAACCAGTTCTTCATAGAGTGGCATCCTTTAACCTCTGTTCTCATTCTCATCTGCTACAGGATTCCCTCTGCTTATCCCAAGTTGTGTACTCTGGTATTAAACTAAAAACAAACAAAACATAGGTCCCCAAAAGGACTGTATTCTTAGACTCCCTGCCTTCAAACCTCCCCAGGGCGGTACTGTGTGGAGCATGCGAAAGCTATTGTTTTGTTTTCTGCTCCGAAGTAATTGTTTGTTCAACAGCTGTAACATTTAACAGATGGCATTGTTAAAGACTGTACATCAGTCTCCCCAGATAGAGTTTTGTGAAGACCCAGACTTGCTTGTCTTGATATGCTAAAAACCAAGCACTCTGCTTGATACATGGTAGACAGTTATAATGGTCTTCATTGGAGGTATTCAGATTGTCAAGGATTACAAAAATGTGAAAACATAGTAATGGATAGACATGGATGCATTTAGATTTAAGATGTATATCTGCCTGGTAGCTATGGGCAATGCAGTTTAATTTCAGGTGTCATTTCTTGGAGGATGTGTGAATGTTCCACACAAGACAATTGAAAGTGACTGCCCTAAAATTTGAGTTACATAGGTGCTATCTCAGACAATTTGGAGCCAGATAACTCCACATCTAATTTTCAACAGCCACAGAATTTACTGGGTGAGACTATATGTTTATATAATGTTTTGCTGAATAGAAATATTACTCAGCATAGGCATTAAAATAATATCAGGCTGTGGAGAACCTTAATATAAACATTCAGAGTGCTTGCACTTTTCAGCATTAGACAAGTGGTGTGCTAGCACTTTGTCTGGCCCTGCCGTTGCGCTGATCTGATCATCAGTATAAGACAACAGGTAACATAATACATTAACAGAAGTTTCGGAAGCCTGGGTAAGCAAGATTGAATGTGCTTTTCCAAGTGTAGATTCCAATCAGCCTATTCCTAAGACTCTCCGATCATTGCAGATTAACGACCTTTCAATTCTTGTTTTAAATAAACTGTACGTGTTGAATAATTTTAATTTCAGAAGACACTGTGGTCTTTGTTTTTCAGTGTTGAAAATGAACCCGTGAGCTCACCCCAGAAAAAGGGAAATGCGCTTTCATCAGAAGCAGTAAAGGTATGGTTTAAATTATTGTTTATAAAATATATAGTATAACACCAAGGACAGTTTACATTTCTGCATATTTTTCCTTTTAGGTTTTTGTTTCATGTGTATAGAAGAGCATGTTTATTTTACATTGTTAGGGTATCCAACCTAGCCCTGTACTGGCTCCATGAGTGGGATGTGGGCAGACTTTGAGAAGGTTGCACTGGCTGCAGTGTGAGTGTCAGTTGAGGCATTTAGACATTGGTGCCTGCATTTTTAAATATCTTAAATTAGAGCATATGAATTTCATCGTCTCTTTTCCAATGGAGATTTTAAAGATTAAGTTTCTTTTCCTGGAATGATAAAGACACCTCACAGTGCTTTGGGAAAGTACAAATTAATATGTCAGGGCTACAGTGTGAGGGATGTTTGGCTAGCTCATGTATGAGCCTGCTGGGCACTACAGAACGAGCCCAGCCATGTACAAGCTATATACCCATCTGCACAGTTGCCAGCGAGTGAGGGAGATCCTTGAAAACTATTGACCTTTTCAATTTTCCGAAGTGGCTTTCTAGGAAATTGGGGGGTTTTTTGGGTTATTTGAACAGTTTTGTCACCACAGTTGTGGCTTTGGGTACCAGTTGCTTTCTTTCTTTATATTTGATTTGTGACAGTCAGTTGGTTCCATCTGGGTATTTTAGATTAAATTAACCTTACTAGTAGAAAAATAAAGTTATCTAAATTTTCTGTTACATGTACTTTTTAACATGTTGAAAATTATATACAGTGTTTGTGTCTTACACTAAGAAAGTTAAGACGTGCGTTCTTCCTGCTTTCTCAGTGAAAGTGGAAATGATCTTTGCTTTATTGAAAGAAATAGCTGAGGGTCCCTGTCACATGCTTGAGTTTGGCTACTAAATCTTAAATCTTGCTCTCTCTCTCTCTTTTTTCTTTTTGCTGATTTATTTTCCAGTCAGGGTCTCACTATGTAACACAGTGTCTGTGGTCCCCACTCAGGCTTCTGACTGTTCGAATTGCAATATGCATCGCTATGCCTGACTCCACTCTCGGGCTTTCTAACTTCTTCCACCTACTTCTCTTCTATGGACAACGCTTGGCTGGCCTGCTGATGTACAGAGCATGGGCTCAGTCACTTTTTCTCTCTTTTTTAGTCACTGAGAGTTTACCTGCACAAGATTCTCACTTCTAATGCTATGCTTGAAATTTTACCCTTTTGTTTCATAGCTTCTTCTGAGGTTTCAAACTTTGAGGATTCTTTGACTACCAATTCCTTGACTATCAATTCCTGTCTAACCCATCTCTCAACTTCTCGTTACTTCTACACTGTGGATCTTCATCAGCCCTTTCTACTTTCTTGGTTCCCTGCTCTCTTGATCTCTGCTTATTTTCCTACTCTGCCTACATCCACCCACCACCTATACTTTCAATCAGCAGTCTTGGATAAAGTCAACCTTTAATTTCCAGAAGTCCA
The DNA here is from genome assembly GCA_004026605.1 of Ondatra zibethicus. Classification (NCBI taxonomy): domain Eukaryota; kingdom Metazoa; phylum Chordata; class Mammalia; order Rodentia; family Cricetidae; genus Ondatra; species Ondatra zibethicus. The sequence goes on from PVIU01006677.1 coordinate 46,119, forward strand.
ATCTTCTATCTCCAGAGATTGGCTCTAACAGTCTTCTTTGTATTCCTAGTGTTTGATTTTGAGCACCCAGGATTTCATGCTGGGGTCTGGGCAGTTGCATAACTACTGCTCATAGTCATGAGATTATTCAGGGTTGCTTGCTTATGGTGCATCCAATTCATCCATGATAAAAATGACACAGGGCACTCTTTGCTGGAACATTTTGCACCATAAAACTTGTTTCTTTTTCTCTCTCTTTTTTGGTTTTTCAAGACAGGCATTCTCTGTAGCTTTGGGTCCTGTTCTGGGTCTAGCTCCTGCAGACCAGGCTGGCCTCAAACTCACAGAGATCCTCCTGCCTCTGCCTCCTGAGTGTTGGGATTAAAGGTGTTCGCCACCACTGCCCAGCGCTCCATAAATTTTATTTTTTACTCATGGTTTCTCTCTGTGTGTGTCTCTGTCTCTCTCGCTCTCACTCTGGCTCTGTTCTCAACCCTTTGCAAACCATTGGTTTGGTTTCTTCAGTCTGTTCACATGGACCTATATTTTAGGGATGACTGCTAACAAGGATTAAAACAAGTATGTATATTTGAGTTTTTAGCATGGCTCCAAGAATGGACCTGACTTGGGACAGCAAGGGAATGAAGAAAAGATGTACAGAAGGACACACAGACAAGCTGGAAACAGATGGACTGACTCTTAGATGGAGAAGCTGTAGCACCTCAGAGATCAGTGTGTTTCTTTTAAACAGTTGAATAGAAAGGAAGCTTATTATATACAGATGATCAAGGAGATGGGGTTATTGCACAGAGGTGAACAAGGCGCTGGGGTGTATAGTCAAACACTGGATCAAAGAGGCAGGTTTACCTAACTCAGAACGAGTGACCTCTGCAGGGGAGCAGTCTTCAGGCTGTGAATATTTCAGAGAGAAAACTATGGTGGACGTTTTCAACACACACTATCAACTTTCCTAATTAGGCCCCAGAGGGAGGCTTCGCCATCTCTCTGTGCTTCTCCCAAGGGGGAAAGCTTGCCATTCCCTGGGGTATGAGGCTGTAGGGTCCCTGATAAAGCCATGTCCATGTCAACAATGTGAATTCAGTCAGGCCTTCACACACTCAGGGCTTCCTCCTCTCCCCGTGTGTATTGCTAATATCACCATCAGTCACACGACTTGAGTATAAAAACAGTTGAAAAAGGCTAGCAACAGTATTTATTATATTGTTGTTTTGAGCAGTTTCATTGGAGATTTTTCATTTAGCAAGTGGCCTGAAACATGCTGTTTGTTTCATTTCTCATCACCAGTGTTCTGAAATGTCCACTGCACTGCAGTGTGACATTTCTCATCATATTTCCATCCTGTTAATCTGAATTGTATGCTGTTTGTAATAAGGGGGAGATGTACAGGAGTTTCCCTCTGCAGTCTGGAATATAACAGATTTAAGATTTGTTGACATAGTCGTATATATATCTCACTTTGTATTTGACATTGAGATATCAAGTCAAGATGTCAGTGATGTTGCCTGAGATGTTTGAGGTACAAAAATTTATTTTACTTTTGAATAATTACATCTATAGTTTTATAGTATATTTGGACATCATTAAATTCTTAATCATTAAAATGTTGTTTATATATAGTATAAACCCTCTAGTTTTTCTAATATTGTTAGCTATTTCTAATGCATGCATGTATTTGTCTCCTGGAATATGTATTTCCGTTATGTCAGTTGGAATTTTTTAGCTGGAAAAACTTATCAGATATTTAGTCCTCTGTAGCATGAAGGCCTGGTTGTTGGGGTTTCTGTCCTGCCTAGTTCCCACAGCCGGCAAATCCCAAAGAAAAATCACACAGAGTCTGCATTAGGTTATAAACTGATTGGCCCATTAGCTCAGGCATCTTATTAGCTCTTGTAGCTTATATTAACCCATTATCCTTATCTGTGTTAGCCACATGTCTCAGTACCTTTTTCAGCGGGGCAGGTCACATCCTGCTTCTTCTATGGTCTGGGCAGAAATCTCGGGAAGAGCTTCCTTCTTCACAGAATTCTCCTGTTCTCCTTGCCCCGCCTCTACTTCCTGTCTGGTTTACCTGCCTATACTTCCTGCCTGGCTAATCAGCGTTTATTTAAAACATGATTGACAGAATACAATTATCCCACACCATTTCCCCCTCTTTTTTTTTTTAAACAAAGGAAAATATCCAGTCCATTTTTGGGGAATGTGGGCATAGTTTTCCAGGCTACTTCTGGCTGGTTGGGGGTGCTGATAATCTTATGGGGACCTAAAGAAAATTTAGAATTATGATCAAGTCCTGACTGGAGTATCTTGTGAGGCTTGATCATCTCAGGCAGCATCTTGAATCTGTTCTGGATGTGGAACTCAGACATCTGGGTCATCTGTTCCTACTGGAGATTTCTCAGGTGGTCTTCTTGATCAAACCTGAGTTTTCTTAACTCAGAATGAATCCACAGTCTCTCATTTCCTGTGGAAACAAAAGCAAAATCTCTTCTCCAAAGTAACATATCTTTTGACTTCAATTTTGAAGTCAAGGTATTTTCAAAATACCTATCTTGGATTAATTCAGCAGCATTTATAAGCAAATATCTTTTAGCAGCTGTTTCTCCTTCCTCAGCATTCAAACAAATCAAAGAGCATAATAGCATACAGTATCAAGATTCTCTGTATTTTCCATCTTTATGCGGCTTTATTTTAACCTCTATTTCTTTTATTTTTACTTTTAACTTTTGGCTTTTTGAGACAGGTTCTCTGTGTATCTTTGTCCTGGAACTCCCTCTGTAGACCAGGCTATCCTTGAACTCAGAGATCTGTTTGCCTCTGCCTCCCAAACTTTGGGATTAAAGGTATGTGATACCACACCTTGAAGTCACAGTGGTCAATCTACCTCTGCCTCCCAAGTGTTGGGATTAAAGGTGTGTGATACCACACCCAACTACTCTTTCTTTCTTTTTTACTTTAAGAACTTTAACCTTTAGCCTGAATATATTTTTAACACACTGTAAACCATTTAGAGGTTTTCTTCGTCTTTGAATCTCTCTTTACTGTATATCTCTTTCTGACCACGTGAGTCTTTAATTTACCAAGCAATATGGGTAGGATTAAAAGCCGTGGCTTTGACGGCTGGATCACGCCCATTTCTTAGCTTTCTGAGATTTCAGCCTCATGGCTGAGGTACTGGCTGTAGCTGTGTTCACTGCCACAACTCTACAGCATTTCAAGGTCCCTGCCAGCAAGCAAACTGCAGCAGTGTGTCCATAAACCACAGTCAAATGATCAGTAGTCGGACTGCCTGCCTGAAAGAGTCAGAGTTTGCCCTAGCAGGATGGCCCAGAAAGCTGGCATTTTAAAATGGTGCAGCTTTTTTCCTGCTATGGCTAAAAACCAAAAAGCATGTGGTCAGCTTTTATCAACACCATTTAAGTGTTTCGTGGGTTTTGCAGTTAAAGCTGAGTGAGGAAGCCTCTTAGATGAGAACGCTTGCTTGCCTTTAGCAAGCAGAGCAGACCTGAGAAATTGCTGCTACCAAGAAGCCATGCTTTACTCTACTTTTTTCTGCCCAGAATTACTTCCCAAGCTCTGTCAGGCTTTATGTGGATGCAGTTGTCCACGTGGGCGCCATTCTGTAGCAGTCCTCATCATGCCATTGTCTTGTACCCCTAGCATGTCACTACTCTACAGTTTTACTTAAAAGATAGAATACATGTTATGCCCCTTATCAATTTCAGAGCATATCTTTCCCTGCCTCCCTTCAAAGATGAACTCATGAAGGTCTGCACCCCATGCCCTGTGCCGGTGATATTGGTGGCGTCTCTTCCTGCGTTCTCTTTATCCTATCTTGTCTGCTTCTAGCCCTTTTCTCTGTTGGCTCCTTTCCATGTGCCTAAGCTCTCCTTGTTTATATGTAAGTGATAGCAGTAGTCTCTGAGAATCAGCTCCTACCTTTTACTCGAAATTTCATATGGAAGGAAATCTGATGTGGGATTCCCCTCTGTATGCTGTAAATACCACTGATTAATAAAGAAGCTGCTTTGGGCCTATTGCAGCACAGAATGGGCGGGAATTCCAAGCAGATAGAGGAAGAGAGAGTAGGTGGAGTCAAAGAGACACCAACTGAAGGAAAAAGACGCCAGCCACCAGCTAAAACCTTACCGGTAGGCCATGAGCATTATGGTAAAAATATAAAATAATAGAAATGGGTTCATTTAAGCTGTAAGAGCTAGCTAGAAATACACTTAAGCTTTTGGCCAACAGTATTGCAATTAATGTTTTCTGTGTGATTATTTTGGGTCTGAGTGGCCAGGAAACAAACAAGTAGTCTCTACGAACAGAAGTCTGCCTTAAAACACTTCCAGTTACTAATGTTTTCTAGTCTGACTCCTGTGTTTCCTTTAGTGTCATTAGACCAGACTCGCGAAGCTCAGTGCTGTATTTGTTGCATGTCAGGGATGCTTCTATGGCTCCTTAGTGAATGAGGGCCATTCTGTGAAAGCAGTCCATTTAAGGTCACTTAATGACCCATTCCTACCCACACTCATAGCCTCTTGTTCCCTAGTCTCAGTTTCCTTAGCCAGTTCAAACACTTCATCTTCCAAACCTTCTTTTCTCTTTCAGAAAGCTTTTTGGCTTATTTTTGCTTTATTGCACTGGGCTTTACATTCTACTTCTGACTATTTCCTTCTTGTTTATGTCACTGATTCTCTCTGGACCAAATAACGTCTCACGTTTCACATGGATGCGGAAGGTGCCTCAGCCTCCTCGGTGTCAGTCATCCAACATGATACCTTGCCATCCTTGACTTTACCTTTAATTCTCAGGTCTTTACCTGATTTCTCGTTCCCTGGGAGGCTCAGACTTGATTACTAGCATTCCTGACTCTTTTCCATGTGTATATCTTTGAAATCTCAGATTCCACCTGCCTGAAAAATCTCAGTATCTTCAGACATGTTGTATACTTTTTTATTGTGGTTTTATTTGGAGTGTGGGCTGTGAAGGGAGAAGAATCATCTTACTGGTAATTGGATGCAAGCATTAAAAGTAGCTAACACTGTTAGAAATTTAGGAGGATCTTCACAGCATATAAGTAATGTGTGCACATGTGTGTGTGTCAGCATATATGTGCCATGATACAAGTGTGGTAAATAGAGGATAGCTTGCAGGATTTGAATCTCTCTTTATACCAGGTGGCCTCTAGATATGGAACTCAGGTCATCAGATTTGGTGGCAAGTTCCTTTACGTGGTGAGCCATCTTGGTGGCCTACACAATGAATAAATCAATTTACGCATGTGTTGATTCTTTTGTATATTACCCTTCTCTCCTTCATGGCTGAAACGACAGTCAATTTAAGAATATTACGCATTTCCTTAGTAGGAGAGACTCAGTTACTGAACTAATTTTGTAAAATACTGCTGCCATAATAAAAGTTTATCTTTTATTTTCCTATCCATTCAAATGATAGCAATATCATACTAAATATAAAAATTGTGAAACATCTCTTTTTCGAGCATGGGAACACTTTTTTTGCGTCCACTGTAATCTTCCCTGAAACGCCCTGTGTAAACAGATGAAAGCAGAACCCCCCGTTGGTGGCTGGGTCCCATGGAGCCTCCAGGCCACTTTCGTTCTCTGCCAACTGTAACACGTCCTTGGAGCAGTTTTAAGATGACATGTGTGAGGATGGAAAGAACAGAGTCTTTGGAACCAAACATCTGGCCTTAAGGCCCACATCTCTCATAATGTGGTCTGAAACTTGGAAAATGTTCTCAGCCAGCCTGAACCTTGACTTACTGTTCTGTTGTAGGGTGTCCATTCCTTCTTTTGCAGAGGTGTTGTAGAGCAGACTGAGATGGTGTCTAAATCTGTGCCATGCTGGTCACAAGAGATACTTGGAAAAATCTTTCTTTCTTGCCATAAAACGTGTGACTTAAATGTAAAAATATATCTCTAAAAGGCTGGTGATGTATTTTGGTTAAATAGTATAGAAAATGGCTGTTAGAAGCATTGGTTTTGCTTGACTCAGAATGAATGTATACGGGAGGTGTGCATTAATGAATTCAACTCCAAGTCAGAGCCCTTACCTCAGGCAGAGAATGCACTTTTGTCACTGATGAACGAAGAGATCACAGGAGCCTAACACTATTGGCCGCTTGTGCTAGTCTGGAACCTTGGAATCCCTGAGTTCCTGGGTATTGGGTATGTTGTAAGACATCTGGTTTGACTTGCAACAGGTCCAACCTGTTGTAGATCTAGGAGGTTGCTACTTGTTAGGAAGACTTGTTAAAATGAAAACTGAGTCTGAAGTATGTATACATTAATAGATGTATGGGAATAACTTTCCCCCAAAGGTGTCAATCATTAATTCTAGAACATTAGACTTTTCTCAAACTGGAGAAATCTCTATACCGTAATAGGAAGGAATGACTTTTCTCATATTCCATTTTTCTTCCTTTCTCTCATTTCATTGTCTATGGCAAAATGGACCAATGTGCCTATTATAGCCTAATGCGTATTCTTGATCTTGGGGTTATACACACAATTCTCTGATGTTCTTTTCCTGCCAAAGGGTACTAGGTATAAGCAATAATATGTTCAGGGACTAGGGAGATGCCTCAGCAGATAAGAGTGTTTGTGCACGCATGAGGACCTAAGTTTGAATCCCCAGCACTCACATAAAAAAACCAGTCATGGCCATTCACATACCTGTAACTCCAGCAGTATGGAAAGTAGGGACAGGCATATCACTGAAACTTGCTAGCTGCCAGCCTGTCTTCAGACACAGTGAGAAATCCTGCCTGAAGTGGGAATACGGTGGAGGGTAATGGAGTAGGACACCTGATGGCCTCCTCTGGCTGTAGCACACTCATGCAGCATATACACACATGCACATAAACAATATATACATATTATACACACATGCACATAAACAATATATACATATTATACATACACGTACCCCAAGAAATGGTGTGTTCAAAGTTGTTTCCCTTTATTCTAGCTTTCTTTTTAAGTTTTTATTATTATTTTTATTTATTGGAGATAAAGTCTCACTCTGTAGCCTTGGCCTAGTCTTGAACTCATAGAGATTCACCTGCTTCTGCCTTCTGAGATTGAAGCTTATGTTACCATACATATACCATTTTCTTCTATTTTTGTACTCAGGGTCTTTTTAACTTAAAGAATGTTGAGATTTAATGTCTACAAGATTTCTGTAACTTTTGTCTGAACTGGGGAACAACGGAGACAAAAAGGAAGTAAATGAACTAGGTTACAGCTGGCAGTATTTTAGGGGAGGAGACTCGCAGATCTTTTCTAATTTAACACCACAGGAAGGTTTTGTAGTTCAGAGAAAATGGAACAGTGAAAGCATAAAATGGTGAGGTTCGCTTCCAGAAGTGTTGCCTTAAGGTTTCAATGAAGCCTTCCATGGAGAGAAGTGCCTGGTAGACGGTCAGATGTACAGGCTCTTATCTCAGGAGTTTGAGCTGAGAATACAAATGTGAGGATTGATTGAGTTAATGGAGAATGAGCTCTCCCGGGGAGAGCATCAAAGTACTGTGCTTCCAGGCTGGACTCAGAGGGAAATGCTATGTGAGAGATGGCTACAGGATATGATCTGGAAGGGTGTGAAGAGAATCATCAAACGGGAAGGCAAGCTGCAGAATGATGTTACAGAAACCAAAGTCAGAGTCTCTGTCTCGTTCTTGAGATGAATATCATCTCAAGGCAGAGGGAAACGAGTCCGTTGAGTTGGCACATGAGACAGTGTCTTTGAGGAAGCATGGTCAGAGCATGACTGGAGAACAGGTTAGCTTGCAGGGGTGTAGGCAGTGATTGTGGTAGGGAAAGGAAGAGAGGGTGTTAGGGTTAGTAACGCCTTCATAAGGATATTGATGCTGAGGAGAGAAGAGAATATAGATGTGTCTGAGCACAGACTTCTGCTTGGCAGAGTCATACTGAATTGTAAATGAGTAACTAGACTTCCCAAGGAGATACTGGGGATGATGAACCGGTGCCCAATGGAGGAATTCGTGGGTGGAGGGGCAGTCTTTCCTTCCTCCTTGCACGCAAAGCTAGAGAAAGTAGGTCAGAGGCCACCATACAGGTGGAGGAGAGGTGAAGTCCAGACTATGAGGGAATGACCTTCAAATAGAACGCAGGTCTTATGCTAAGTATGAATGGATAACAGATGCTTAGTCTAAGGACTGTGAAAAAGATTTGAAAGACGTCCTGGTGAAGCCCTGCCTCATTTTAAGCTGAGATTCATTTGCCAATGTGTAAAAGATAAACTACATTTCCCATGGTCAGGAATGGCTAGAGATCAGTGGAAAGTAACCAAGAACCAAGAAAGGATTTGAGGGTACTGGCTGTACCTAATAACTGGGCAGAGAGGATGAAAATGTTTGTGAGAACTGGAAGAAAATAAGAATTGAAGGACAGAGGTTGCTCTGAAGCCGGAGAATATGATGGGCCTGTCTATATCAGTAGGGTAAGAGTTGCAACGATGGCAACAGGATGACTGGACGCTTGGTTTGCCGGAGTTTAAGAGTCAGAATTAGGATGGCTATGGTAAAAAGAGGGCCAGGAGGTGTAGCAGAAGTGTGAGTGTAGATCCCTGAAGTTGAAGGTGTAGAGGAACTGTTGGTGTTCTGAAGGGCTGTCCTTGTTGTGGGCAAAAAAGGCAACCACTGTGTGGAAAGGAGGACCAAGCAAGATCTTGAAGGAAAGGTCATCACCTTCTTTTCCACTTAGCATCTCATTTGGCAACAGTCCCAACATCCTCTCAATGCTAGCCTACTGTGGGTATAGTCCTCCACCTGCTACTGTCTATTAAAATGACAATGATGATTAGATTTATTAAAAGTTCTTGTATCACTAAAATGTGGATTTTACAATGACGGAAATTTGAGTATATTTTCTTGGCCAGCTCTAAACGTAGTGTCCTGTTCATTATTTTTTAATAAATAAATACTTTAAAGTTTACCTTGACCTAACTGCCGTTTTGCTCATCTGTTGCTGATTTCTGGTTACATTCTCCAGAAACATTTTTCCAAGTGCTCTTTGTTTGAGGGGCTTAAGTCCCAGCATCACCTAAGCCCTTCTTTTTGTTCCTTATCTGCTGTGTCTTGTTGCTGACATCATAAGGACTTGTGCTTACAGAATTCTCCACACGGAGAATTGCCCAGGCTTTAGCTGTTTTTACTTCAAAGAGAAATATTCTCTCTAAGGCTAATATTTTCCCTTTATTGCAACTACTAGGAGTTTCTCACTTTGTCCCATCATTTTAACTTCTGTAACCTTCCAGCCTTTTTCCCCCACACAAGTGCAGAGCTCCTCATGCAACAGGAATAAAAGGCCAATTTTGTCTTGGAACTTAAAAGACAATTGGTTATTCTTCCTAGTTTAAAGTCTCAAAGATTCCCTTCTGTATTATGACTTTTCCTGTTTCGTTGCAACTTACTCACTTACTGCCTAACACCTTGAGTTTAGAAATGGACTCACAAACTTCGGAGCAATTACAGCTGACTAATTGCATACTGAAAGATTTTCATAGTCTGCTTACCCTCTATATTCCAACAAAAATCTGAGCATCTCGTAGACATGTAAATGGAGACTGCATGTTATTTTCCCGGCTGCCCAGACCTAAATAATCACAGGGAAACTATATTAATTATAACACTGTTTGGCTGATGGCTCAGGCATAGTTCTAGCTATCTCTTACATCTTAACTCATTTCTATTAATGTATGTATCACCACAAGGCCGTGGCCTACCGATAAGTTTCCAGCACCTTTCTCCTTCAGCAGCTACATGGCATCTCCCTGACACTGCCTTCTTTTCCCCTGCATTCAGTTTAGTTTTTCTGCCTAGCTCTATTCTGCCCTGCCATAGGCCAAAACAGCTTCTTTATTAACCATAGTAATAAAACACATTCACAGCATACAGGGGGGAATCTCATATCATAGACATGGTTCAGTGTACCTAGAAATGTTCCCATGAATGAAATAGAGCTTTCTACATGTGTGGATCTTATTTTCTAAAGGAAGTAACTGTGTGTATGTGTGTTTTGTGTGCGTGTGTGCACGTGCGTGCGTATGCCACATGCGTTTACTAGTGAACAGAGGATAAAGATAAAAGAATTAGGTAGGTTCAGAATACAGGACTTAGCTAATTAATTTAGGTGGTGACAGCAAGACCTATAGAAGAGTTTTGAAGGAGTTGAGGGGGGTGAGTTATACATAGCCTAGGGAAGATGGTCTAGGCAGAAAGAAAAGGAAATAAAAAATTCCCAGGAGATCTGCCAGAGGACAATCATCTTGTTGTAGTCTGGCTGTAGTCTTGGCATTTCCTACTCCTTTCTGCTTTCAGAGTTACCTTGTCCTTTGTCTGAAGACCAATATCCTGGAGGGAACAACTTAGTCTGGCTTTGGTGTTCTCCACAGACCTCCCTGATTTCTTCTTTTCATGACTTTCAGTCTTTTATGCCAACCTCAGTGCTCTGTCTTTGCTTCCTTTTTCTTTCTGTTCTTCCGTCTTCTACCACACTCATAGTACACATCATTTGTATTTCACATGTCATACCTTGGATCTGAAGAGCTGAAATGTCACTTTCTTTATATAGTGAGACTACCCCTCCTCAAGTTAGCAAGGTCCTCCATTGAGCCCCTCCCTTTGCTAGACAACTCCTCCATCCCCAGTGATCAGCATCTTGCTCAGTTGTCAACTCTCTGAAGACCATACATATCTAATCATAACCAGTACAGCTAATGCTTTCTTCTATTTCCTTGTACTGCATGCAACGGAGTGTATGTAGATCCGTGAACTTAAACAAAGGACACACAACATCACAACCTACTGTGTTAAAAAAAGTAAAAGAATTCTAAAAACACATGTCTTCCTCATTGCAGTTATATATTAAGTGTAGAAGAACTGTATCTTTGTGCATCACTGGAATTAATGTTTGTTATTGTTTGCTTGAATCTGAGTGCTTTTATTCTATTGACTCCTTAGAACAATGGTAAACAGGCCTATTGGCAGAAGGAAGTGGGCTCCACCTAATGAGAGCCTGTGGTTGGCCTAACTTCATTGTTTCCCAGGCCCATGGCAAAGAACAGCTGCTTTAGATCAGATTTGAAATTTTAACTATAGAAATGCAGATTTTATTGTAGGTGTTTCAGCTAAATGTTCTTGCTTGTTCACATTTGTTTCTAAATTTGGAAACTCCCTTGTTGAGAATCTTCTAATTACTGAGAAAAAAATTCTCGGAAGATTATGAGAGGAAAATTAAGCAACTGAGACATTTAAAGACATTGCTGAAATCCTAGAAGCTGAAAATTAAATGAAGAGAAGCAAGCATTGATTCTTTTGTGAATCTCAAGCATTTTAATAATAGTCAGCGGCCCATAGCTCACGTTCTTCAAGTGGCCATGAGTAAAGGGCAGTCCTTCATGCTAGTTCCAGCAAAGATTACAGGGCTGGCTTCTTTTGACCCAGGAAGAAATAGCTTGCTCAGAAATAGAATGAATTAAATAAAGTAGTCAAAAGACAAAAAAGTGTCTTTGATAGGTGTGCGTGAACTAGCATGTCTTTTGCTAAATCACGAGGCAGTTGAGGTGAGGGCTCCACTGACCTAACAGTCCAGGCTGTATGGATCCACAGGGTGAGTATGGTATGTGGGGTCAAATCTCAGAGGAAAGCAGTAGAAGATGAGCCTTGTAAAGACTCTGGAAGGCTGGTGTACTCCAACAGTAGAGGCGTAAGAAGTTATAGCTAGTCCTAATGTGATATCACAGAAAAATACTCTTATGAAAAAAAATGCAGTCTTACTTCTAAGGTGACCATTAACTTAAATTACGGACTTGAAATCATTTTGCTCATCATCATGTTTTTAACATTATTTTCAATGCCTCCTAGTATATTTGCTAAGTGATTAGTGAAATTTCCTTTTAAGCTGTTTCGGACCTGGATCAGAGAACATGGACCGAGGCAAACAAATGACATAAATCATCATGGTAGCTTTGCTGTCTTGAAGACCGGCTTCCTACAAAACTTTGTTGTGTGAGCCTGCCCTAGGGTGGTTTTACCTTTATGCTTCATCTTTTCCTGACTCATACTTGAGTTTCCTTTTTATGAGGACTCTTGAGCACAGTGAGTGACAGATACTTCTGGGTGTGCATTCCATTTCCAGGTATGCAGCTGTGTGAGCAAGCATGTTTGGAAGACAGGGTGAGTTGGCACATTTGCCTAAAGCTTTTTGGAAGCCTGGAAGAGTGTGAGGTGAAATGCCAGCACATTCTGGTAGCTCCTGGTTTAATCTTAACTTGAACAGCTCACATGAATGTTTGTGTGCTTTACTGACAGTTGAATTTTGAGCAGGTAAAAATGCCTCTGAAGATGTTTAGTGTCTTCAAAGAATGCCCAATGCACTCCTTCTTTTTGCATGTAATTCCCTATCAGGACTTACTGTTTTACCACGAAGGGTCTCAGTGGGTCTTTACCATCCAGGGGAACAGTTTTGCATAATACAACAGAATCATGGATTAATATCAATGTTGAAACGATACCGTCAGGGTGGGTTTATTTGTCTAATTACTCAGTGTGTGAAGCAATACCTGCTAGCTCTCTAGTGGAAAAGGGCATATTTAAGTACATGTAAGCTTTGCCATGATCTATCCCTCCCTGCATTCTCACTCTTCTCAGTGTTGAATCCTGATTAATTTCCAGTTATCGTAAACTCCTTCAAAGCTAATGCCTCACTAGACACACAGAGAGAGGCAGAGACAGAGAGAGACAGACATTACATAGTCAACTTTTTAAGTTCTTTTCACATGTTCCCTTCCTCCAAGAGGCTTCTGTGACCTCTTCCAAACCTAGACTGGTTACTCCTGTTTGGGGTGTTGGAGTGCCATATGTCTCCCTTTGTGATGTTAATATACAGCTTTGTTTAATCTGCTCTGACTCTGATCTAAGAAGGTTGTAAACAGCAGGAAGAAACAAACCTAGGGTTAGGGACATGTGTCCCTGGTCTCTGTCATACACTAGTGTCAGTTAGTCTATGTTATTTTGTAAATGATGGTGGTAATTTATTTTGTTTTCAGATTCCTCAAGGTGAGGACAGAAGGAACCATGCAGAACAGCCTGCCAGTCTTCCAGTGCTGGATGATCACTCAAAATCAAATGACCTTTCTAATTCCACGTCAGAGGTCAAAACGGGAGAAAGTGAGCGACAGCCGAAAGAAAGCTTTTTTCAGTTTCTTGGCAACTTATTCAATATCTCTGGAAAGTCATCTCTTGGGGAAGTTAAACAGTCTTCATTCAAAGATGACCAGGATAAATCTGAGAAAGGCCCACAGACTCCCAGTGGCTCTCCTGATGAGGGGATCCAGAGAGAGAACGAGAGTGTCAGCAGCCCTGTGAGGATTCAGGTACTTCCTGTGGATGAGCAAGAGTCTAACTCCTCAGAACTGTCTGATGCCTTTTCTTTGGATACAATGCAGGACAGTGAACAGGAAACCACTGATATGCTGAGGTAAGTTTGAAGGTTATTTAGGCAAAAGCAAAGACACTCCTAAGTTTTTGGACCTAGCTTTATGAGCTTGGGTGGTAGTCCTCATTAATTGGAGGACTTGGTGTTCTCTACTATTTCTTCTGCCAGATCCCAGATGACATCGTTGTGTATATTTTATAAATGTCCCTGGGCTTTTTGTGCTTCTTTACTGAGCTGCTAACACCTTAATTGGTGCCAAATTTATCTTAGTGGAAGAATTGTCTTAAATTCAAGATTTTCCTGCCATGAGTATTTCCAACTGGAAAGTGCTTCTGTGTCAGGACAGGCAGTGTGCTCTGCAAGTGCCTCTGAGGAGCTTAGGTTGAGATTTGTATTCCCATTACTTCAATGACATTTCCTCTCTCTCTCTCCCTCCCTCCCTCTCTCTCTCTCTCTCTCTCTCTCTCTCTCCCTCCCTCTCTCTCTCTCTCTCCCTCCCTCTCTCCCTCTCTTCCCCTCCCTCTCCCTTCCTTTCCCTTTCTTCTTCCCTCCCTCCATTCCTTTCTCTTCCCTTCCCTCCCTCCCTTCCTTCTTCCTTCCTTTCTATTTCTTTCTTTTGTTCCTCCTCTTCTTTCTTTTTGGTGGAATCCAATTAAAGGGGTTAAAAATAAATCAATAAATTAGCTCTCTTTGTGAAACTGGATTTATGAAATTCTTCCACAGCTCTAACAAAGTAGAGGTTGTTTTTTTTTTTTTTTAAATTCAAGGAGCATTTCAACACCCTGTTCTTCTTTTGATTAAAGAACAGGTATAAACTTGCTTTTTTATAGTCAAATATACTAGACAGAATTTTCCATCTCCCATATTGTCATGACTGTGTCTAATACATTAGACCTTTTCTTTCTTCCTTGATAAAGAATCTCTTCTGTTGGCTAGAGAAATGCTTTTAAGCAGCTGTTCTGTTAAATGAAAGGACATACTGAGGAGTAGAGGCAGTTCCTGTGGCTTCACATTGGTTAATTTCTGTTATCATTTTTATGGTTTTCACAGGTTCACAGTCATCATGAAAAGCTATTTTGTCAAGTAGCTCTTTTCAAAAAACCAACTTTGTTAGTTGTATTGCTTTCCTTTACACAAAACAGTTAAAAGCCTTCCCTATCATGGAAGAGAGAATATGCTTAACTATGTGCTTTGAAAGGAAGTAAATAATGTTTAAAGAGTAGCTTAGTCATGTTTTCCTGAAGTGAGTTATTAAACATGTTTTCTAAAAGCCTAATTGTTATTTGCAGGGCTGCTAGACTTTTTTGTGATAAATGATACCTCTCTGGCTGAAATAGCAGGTGTATCAAGTTCATCCGTACTGTAGCAGAGCACTGTCCCAGCCTTTAGAGGCTGAGGAAACATTCCCATGATGTGCTAGTGTCTTGGGCATCTCTGCCTGTTTTTGTGAATATGTGTAATCTCTTAATACTTTACTTTGTTCCTTTAATTTGGGGGATCATATATTTTTTTAGATAAAAATAAGCTGTAGATCATATGCATAATTACACATATGAAATTCTCTTTTCTCTGTTCAGCTTGTGAAAGACAGACCCTTTAGCTTTTGTTTGTTTGTTTTTGTTCTTCTGAGACAGGGTCTATTTATTATTTAGCCCTGGCTATGTAGACCAGGCTGGCTTCAAACTCAGAGTTAGGCCTGCCTCTGACTCCCAAGTGCTGGAAGTATGTGCCAGCATGCCCAGATAAAGTCACAATTTTTAGCAGCTCCATTTTATATAAAAATAATGAAAAAATAGGACATTTTTATGTTTATCATTATTCAGTTATATCGATTCTGCTTTGACCTATGAAAGAGCACTGTAGAAACTAGACAGTGTTGGCTGGCTGATCCTTTAAATCATGGCGCATAGCTGCTCAGAACTGAAGCAACTAATTATAATGCATCAAGCCAGGCTTGCGACTTTGATGTTCAACGCTTTAAATATGGCAGTTGCTTTATATAATGAGTGCACACTTGGGTTACAAATATGTAGTATTTCCATCCAGGGTGCTGCAGAAGATTATCTGGTTAGAACTTTAAGCCAAAGCATTAAAGTCATCGCAGTTGAAATTATGCAGAAAGTCCTAAAAATATAAAAGTATGACACCAATTCCTCTCTCAATACTCCAGAACTATACAAGGCATTGCTATAGTAAGATTATAATTATTATACAGGACAAAATGCTTTGAGATCTAGTTCAGCCAGAGCTGGTTACAAGTTACTATATTTATTCTGCATGGCAAATAACGCTCTGATTCCTATCTATTTTCTGTTTCATCAGATCATGTATATTCCTTTGGTTATCCATTTCTGGGTCATATTTTGGAAGAAAAGTTGTCATCTACTGAACATAGGTTTTAAGAATATATAGTTTTATAATTATATAAGTATAATATAGTTTTAAGTAACATTATAACATTGAAAGAAAAAACATCACAGGAACTATTATTCCAACATCTGGATTTCGGCATATTTTTTTCTGAAAGGGTCTTGTATTTTCTGAAAAATTTATACATGCTAATATGGGATTTGCCAGTAACATTACTTTTATCTGTTTTTACTTTATAAATATTTTGAATAATCTGAATAGTCAAATATGAATATTTTAAGTTTGTATGACTATTTTGCCTGCATGTATGTCTGTGCACATGTATGTCTGTGCACTGTGTGCCTGCCTGGGCTTGCAGAGATCAAAGAGGGTGTTGGATAAGTTGGAGCTGGAGTAAGGGTGGTTGTGAACTGCCACGTATGTGCAGCGAATGGAACCAGGGTTCCCTGAAAGAGCAACAAGGGCTCTTAATCACTATGCCACACCTACAGCCCCTGTTTATGTCTTCTTAAATTTTCTTAGAAAGCTTGCCTTTTCCACTTTGTTTTCCAATTCTTTGATCTAGTCTGAAACTCATACTGTAGCTAAAAGCCACTATGGCAAGGACCTGGTTTGGTTAATTGATAATGAACAGTAAAACAAATGAATGGAACAGACTTTTCTTCTTGTCTATACTTACAGCATAGTAAGATTTTTAGGAGCCAGCATTTATCTGAGGTGAAATAAATGAGTTCAGCTAAAATTTAAGATATATGTAAGATATATAAAATTTAAGATATATGCTGAAGTTTTTATATGCTGAAGGAGAGGTACTTGGCTTTATTGTTGTGATAAATCTCACTTTCTTAATATTGCTTTAAAAGTCGAGATGAACTGTGTTTTTAAAGGTATTGGAAAACTAACTTGATTTTCCATGTTTCGTATGGATTCTATAGTAATGTTTTAGATCATGATAGGCATTACCTGAAAAAGTCACATAGCGAATATTTCTACCATTGATCCTTATATTCAGGGCCCTACGGTATAACATGAGTTCAGAACTTCAACACTTTAATATCACTCTTAAGAATCAAGACATGGAGGCTGGAGAAATGGCTCAGTAGTTGAGAGCATTTGCCGCTCTTGAAGAGGACCCAGGTTCAGTTCCTAGCACCTAGGTCAGGTGGTTCACAAACACCTGTACCTCTAGTTCTGGAGGATTTGATGCCATTCTCTGCTGTTCACAGGCACCTGCAGTCACATGGCACACGTGTGTACGTTCAGGCATACACACATACTTACATATATATGTGTATATATACACACACATAAAAAGTAAATCATAAAGACAGCCTGAAGTAGATTGCTTAATGTTTAGAATAAATTATCAGCCATATATTAATTCACACAAGGCATTGCATTAGATCTTTCGTAAAGTATTTAACTGTGCCGAACTGATGATGGCAAATATATGTTCCCTCAGATTGTTAATAGAATAGTCGGAAAAAACTCCTTAGCTCTCTATCACTTAATGTGGTAAATGTTGTGGCCTGTGAATTGGGAGGGAATTGAGAAGTCAGAGACTAAATATTTGTCCTTCTTAGTAGAAGGGGGTTCAGTTTGGGTGGAGGTAATTTTTGAGCTCCATTCTTAGAGCTTAGGATTGAGGTCACTTTCCCTTTCATGATAAAATTAAGGGAGTAGGAATGGTGTTTATACAGGGCTACAAAGCCACCTGGCCTGTCTGGGAGCTTCAGAGGTATATTCGTCACAGCAAGTTTGATGGTGAAAACATCAGGAACTTTCTGCTGCAGTCAGTTCTCCAGCCCTTCTAGAACTCCATGTCTGCATTCACCCAAGCAAATTTAGCACTTACCACAAGTGGAATATTTGAAAAACTCAGCATGAGAGGAAATTGTTAGGAATTCTAGTATTGATTGAGTTAACGCCGATTCCATGTTATCTGTGAGTGGCACATCTTGTTCCTAGCTAAAACTTCTGCACCTTGAGCACCAAAAAGTCGCCATTAAATTAAAGGCATAGACACTCGCCCTGGAATCAGTAATATATAAGTTCAATGGTACCAACACGAAGCACAGTCTTATGCTTTAGGGTAGGGTGTCTGGGGATCAGAACAAGAACCCAAGCCTTGGTTTGTCATTCTGTGTTCTATTACCCACAATTAGAAATATATATGCAGTGAGATAAGAAGGAACCGTTCTGAGGAGCTCAGATAATTAATGTTGAGTTGGTAATTATATGCTGTTTGTCAGATTTTTACTATTTTTAATAAAACAGGTAAACTTTAACTAAAATTCCTAGAAGATTCTCTAAAACTTGTTACAGGAGACATAGTATTTGAAGGACATACTTCACAGTGGTATACTGTTATTAATTATATCGCTTGATACCCATGCTGTTTCTTTTCACAGAAAAGACACTGTTGGTAAACCTGAGAGGCCTTCAGTAACATATGCAACATATCGAGGCCCCACACAAATCAGGAAGTACTTGAAGCAGCAGACTGTGTTGGAAACTGTGAGTCACTTAGACAGAGAAGACGAAAGCTCTGACTCCAGTACACACGCACATATTGGCTCTAGAAACATAATGGACCCTGTGATGTCGCCATTGTCGTCAGCCAGCAAAAAGGTAGCCACGAAAGACTATTTGCATGGAGGTCCGTTAGAAGTCTCTGGCTACAGTCAAATAAATCTCCACATAGAAAGTCGTCTAGAAAATAACCCAGCGTTGCAGAATAGTGCTTCATCTGAGACTATTTTAGATAAAAATAGCCGTGGAGGCTCTGGGAGAAGTTGGGCCTCCCCTTCTTCAGTGTCTAACCCCAGCTATGTTGTTGGGGAATCTGACTCACAGCCTGAGAGTAGTTTGGTATGTTCATCATTGTTTATAGGAAGTAGAAGCAGCCAACTCCCTTGTCCAGAATTTCAGAGGAAAACTGCAACAGAAAATACGTGGAGAGAAAACAGCTCTGTGATGAGCGATGGGGTGTCAGTGCCAAGAGAGGAACATGTTGAGCCTCAGAGACCTGCTGTTTCTGATTTCTCTTGTAGTAAATCTGATGGGAGTGTCACTACCAAAGTGGAAAGTACAAATTTGTCAAGTCCAAATAAATCAATTAGGCATGAAGATGTACGGTTGCCAGAGAGTAAGTGTTGTGACAAGCCAGCCGCAGATAACCCATCAGGAAAAAATGTCAATCACACCTGCATTGCTGCTCCCCAGAGGCATGCTGTGACAGACTCGGAGCTTTTCAATGAAGGAAAGAGGTTACCTGCACAAGAATCACAAAAAAACGTGGTTGCAGAAATTGTGCAAGAAACAGAAGGTGCCTCTGGGGGTGAGCCCACAACTTTAAGTCATCAAAGAGCTCCAGGAGATGGAACTGAGTCCTCACGCAAAGGTACTGAGCCACTGTGTGAAACAGAAGCCAGAAGGCTTGGTTTGGAACTGCATGGCAAAACTCACAGGATGGGAAAAAGTCAAGAGGATCTTGGTTCTGTAAAATACATCAGTGACTCAACAGTTGTAGCAAGCATAGAAAGTGAGACAGCACCTAAAGTGAATTTTGAACTAAATAGAAATTCTGTTTCAGAGTCGCCTTTTCACGCAGAGAATCCACAAAACACTCAAGTTTTCCCTGGTGCTGAGACACTTCTTAACCTTGACCGTAAAGCATCTGATTGCAGTGCCTCACCGTCTACCTTGGCTTCTGGACTTGACATGCTCTGCAAGTTGGATTTCCCTGGCTTAAAGAGTGAGCAATCTCTGTCCAATGAAGCTGGACAGGGCCACATTTTCTCTCATCCTAGTGAGTGTCAAAATGTAGGAAATCATTCTGAGGCTGCAGACAGGGAGACTCCTTCCCTTCACCTTGGACATGCGTCCATCATCAGTGAGTCCAAGAAAACTCTTCCTGATAGTGAAAAATGCCAGTTTCTTTTAGGTCCTGAAACCACTGGCACTCATTTAGCTGGGGTAGATCTGTTGGACTTTGAGCATGGAGGTGTCTCTGAGGATTACAATTCTGTTTCGTCTCATGGTTGTAAGAAAGCAGGGTTAATGTTCTCAAACGCTAAAGCAAGTAGCCCCACAGAGAAGTCTGATTCTCTCTCCTTGGAAACCCAAGTTGTTAAAATGTTGCTCCAAGGAGAGGTTGATGCTCAGAGCAGCTTCCCTGTTGCGTCACATTCTGGAAAAGGGAAAGCCTTGTCCAAGCTGTCTGTCTCTCAAGCAGAACCGAAAGACATTTCTCAGGATGGACTTTGTTTCTCTCAGTTAACAGTTGCAGATGAGCTAGCTGAGACTGTCTTATCAGAATTAAATTCTCTGGAGATTAAAAAGGACAAAAATGGTCAATCTGTGGATCACAAGGAGATGACAGAAATGTGTTTAGGCAGTGGCTTTAAAGACCAGGCTGGAATGTCTCCTGCTTCTCAACGTCACAGTGCACAAGAAACAGAGATAGACACTCTAGATAATCCTGCTTCTCTTCTCAAAAGCAATCAGCCTGGGATTGTACCTCTTGGTCCAGAGGAGGAGTCCATGAGGCACATGGCACAGAATTGTAAAGCTAGCATGTGCATAATCTGTCCATCTTTGGCCTCTTGTACGACTAAAAAGAGTTCTAGTGTCACTGAAATGGAAGAACTGAGTTCAGATAATATTTCTCCAAAGTTCCAAGAAACTGTCAACACACAAGTATATTCATCTTTTCTGGGTTCTGATGCCTGTTTGGAGAAAAACGTGTTTACATCCAAGGACCCTAGCTCAGTCAATGTGCCTTCTACGCTGGGGTCAGAAGGGGAAGCCTCCTCTCCCAGAGAAAGCTCTTACGCCCGGACTGCTGGTGCTAGTACTCCATCTTCCTCTTGTCACTGTAAAGGAGATAGCACAGCTATAGGTTCTCATGATCTCCCAAGTCATTTTGATTCTTTAAAAGTTACTGTAAATCTCACATATGAAGGTGCTTCTTCTGTTACTGACCCTCTGGGCCCTAATAGTGCTTATTTGGAATTAGAGACGTCTAGTCCAAAAGGGGCAAAAGTGACGCCATGTCAGGGCTATTTGGGGACTCAGACTAGGAAGGTATCTCTTGATTTCCCAGCCACTGACTGCTTTGACAATCCCATGAAGACAGAGACAGGAACAGTTGCTGGGGCGCCAGTGTCAGTTAACAGCTCATGCCAGCAGTGTTCTGAAGCATCTGCTGACCAGACAGAAGCAAGGAGAAGAGCACATGACCAACTTTTACTCAAAAGTGGTTTACTCTCAAAAGCTGATACATTGGTTGAGGAGATTTTGAATTCTGTCAGGGAAGAACTGAAATCCAAATACACGGTTGGTACCTGCCAGGAGCATCCAGCCAAAGGTAATGGAATGAACCCAGGTACTGTGAAAGAAGATATCCCATCAGAAGTGGTGTTAACAGGCATCCAACTGAAAGAGTGTTTGGAAGAGAGAAGTGTGGAAAATATGTCAGAGGTCAAAGAAGAAGAGGAGGAGGACAGTGTTTCACCTGCAGTTGGTGAGACAAGTCTCCTTTTTGATTTTAATAGAGTGAATATCTCTTGTTTGTTAGAAGAACAGACCAGGGAATTAGTCAATGAGGTTATTTATGCAGTCCAAGAAAATCTGACAGATGATGCTTTCAGTGATACTGAAAATATCTCGGCTTCTGAACCTCAGTCTAACACTTCAAAGATTCTGAACAGTGGTGGCATTAAACCACCTGGTATCGTTAGGGAGTTCTTGGTATCAGAACAGGCAGTAAATCAAAGCACGTGTGAAATTAGTGAAAATAAAGTATTAGGTAAATTCTCTTCCATAAGTAATTTAGTAAGTGGCACTGAGTCAATTAAAGGAAGAGAGATTGTTCCCTATCAGCAGCAGTCCCCAGGTTTTGGGAGTGGAGCTGAACAGTCTGATAATATACATTTGCAGAAATCAGAGACTGTCTTACAAGCTGAAGACATGTTCCATACAAAGTTAGATGATGAAGTTAAACCATATTTATTTGTCAGTGAGGACCATAAAAAGGCAGCAGAAACAGAGTGTGTGGATAATCACAAAATAGCAACAGAAGATACTAGAACTCTTGTATTAAATTTCAACTTGCCTCCATTTGCAAATGATGATGTCCACGTGCCTGGCACCTCCAAAAACAGTTTGTCTGACAGCCTTGTATGCATATCTGAAAAAAGTTTGCCAGGACATACCAAAAGCACACCCCTTGCAATGTCAGATATAGGGAAAGCACACAAAAAGGATAATGAAGTAAATATAGGGAAAATCACGCTTATACCTTCCATGTTAGAGATAGGAAAGCCAAGCAAAAGGGATGCTGAATTGAATATTATGAAACACGAAGCAGCCCCTCTTATGTCACATAAAGAAACAGCATGTAAAAAGGATGCTGAATTGAACATTACAAAAGCTGAGCCAGAGGTTGACATTCTTACAAGGGGAGGCCTATACCAAGTGGATGCTCAGGTACATGTTGAAAAACCTGAGGAACCACCTGCCACTTTGGGAATGGAAAAAGCTTATAAGATGGATAGCGAAGGAGACATTGGCAAACCTGAGGTGATGCCTGCTATGTCAGAAATGAAAAATATCCATCAAAAAGATGCTGAGGGAGATATTGTAAAGTCTGAGGTGACACCTGTTTCAATTGGGATAGAAAATATTTACCAAAAACATGCTGAAGGGGATGTTGGAAAGGCAGGGGTTGCATCTGTTCTGTCAGAGGTGGAAAATACCTACCAAAAATGTGGTGAGGGGATTGCTTCAAAAGCTGAAGGGATGGATCCCTTAGGAATGGAAGACACTCACCAAAAGCATGACGAAAGTGATGTTGCAAAGACTGATGTGATAGCTGTTGAATTGGAAATGGAAGATAGTGACCCAAAGGACTCTGAAGGAGATCCTAACAACATTGAAGGGATGTCTGTTAGGCTCACAGCGGGAAACACTTATCAAAAAGACACTGACGGGGTTAGTGGAAAGATAGAGAGACCTGTGTCAGAAATGGAAAGTACTTACCGAAAGGATGCTGAGGATGTCTGTAGAAATGCTGTAATGGTCCCATTTGTGTTAGACCTGAAAGAAACACGCCACGAGACAGTACATTCTTCCTTGGATGTTTTGGAGAAAAGAGCCCAAAGAGATACTGAACAGTCAGAGGGAACAACCGAATCCTTGTCATCTAAGATAGAAATGGAAGTAACAGCCCCAGAAGATTCTAGTGGCAGCATTGAGAATCCCGAAGTGTTGCCTACAGTCGAGAAAACCAATGGAACACCACCAGAGGTGACCCATACACAACTGGAGGCCATGCGTCCCATTGCTGAAAGTGATAAAGGTCCTCAAAAGTGCATGGAGAAGAGTGTTGAAGAAAGAGAAGAGTGGTCTGGTGACGTAAAGGAGGGATTGATCCCGCACGATGACAGACTTGCTTCGCATTTCAGAGGCTATGAGTCACCGACATTAAGTAAGGATTATGAGGGATACCCAGCCTTAGCAATGCCAGATTTTCAAGAGGAGGACTCAGTAGTAAGGTTCAACAAAATAAAGTCTGCTACTTCCGTATATGACAAGAGGAGAGATCTGGATTATAGCCATGAAAAGGAAGAGTCACATTTAGCCTTTATTCCTCAGGACGAACAAGAGAATTCCTCCTTCACTATCTTGTACGAGGAGCCCCTTCAGGAGGAGGAGAAGTATGCTCCCACCGAATTAAGTGGGACACAGTCTGTCTTATTTCCCGACACCTCCTCCAACAGCATGCCTGGCCTCGCGTGTGAAAGGTCTGAGAGCAGAACTGACCTGGTCCATCACTTTGAAAAAGAAGGTAAACTGAGCGAGGCATTTGATGGAGACAATTCAGAAATGTTCCTATCAGTGGAAGCCAAAAGGTACAAAATTTACCCCTTAGCCCTGAGTCCCATTTATGAGGATGACAGCTCGCAGGAGGACGTCCTGTCCAGCGAGGTCTCACCTGGTCACCATGGCTCCACAAAATCAAGGGAGAGTGCAAACCAGCCATCGTCTGTCCTGTCCCTCCTCCAGTCGGTGTCGGAGCGCTTACAGAGAAATTTAGATGGAGATGACAGACAGGTGGCTGAGGACGATGAGGAGGAAGCAGCAGCAGCTTCCGAGAAATGTTGGAGATCCGAAAGGAGGGAGCGTGTCACCTTCGACTTGGCGGATCCCTCCATCACCTTTTACCCTGACGACCAGGAAAGCCCTGGACTCTCCAAGCCCTATGTGGAGGCCAGTGAACCTACCACCTCCAATCTGCAGCTTGGCCTGTGGCCAGAAAAGGCATCACTGCTGCAGAAATCAGATTTGACTTCCAAGCTGCACTCTTCCCTGAAGAGTGCCTATCATCAGTATCTGCAGACTTCCAGGGCGCATTCCTCGGAAATAGGAACCAGATTTGGTGGTGTCTTTCAGGAGCCAGTGTCCAAGTACTTCCGTGTCCAAGACCATGCAGGCAGATTGAGTCCCTATATAGAGGTAAGTTCCTGTGATCTTTAACTAGTGAAGCAGAAGTCTCAGTTGTGAGACTATCTGAAGGTTTATAAAGAAAGCTGTGTGTTGGGAGGAGCACAATAGCCAAGGCCTGGAAATTTTGGAGAATATGACAACAAAATTGCAAGTTCTAGGCTAACCTGGCATCTTAATGGGACCCTGTGTCAAAAGGAAAGAAACAAAAAGCTGTGTGTATGTAGATCAAGAGTGGTCACCTAGCACGCAAGGACAGGGTTCACTTTACACACACACACAGCACTTTTGAGAAGTAAATTTTGTTATTTTGAACTTGAATATTCTTTGAAGCATGTCATAGCATATCTTTTAGTTATCTGTTAACAACAGGAAAACAAAATTGCTTAGAATGTAAAAGCCCTATTAGAGAAACCAATGATTTTACAGTCTTTGGCTAACATTTCAATGTAAATGAAGTAATAATTTATTGGATTTCTCAAGTTACTGTATATTGCTGCTTCCAATTTAACTTATTTATGTCATGAAAATCTCTGTTCAGTAACATTTTTACTTTGCCTTGCCACGCCCTCTTTGGTGTGGTCCTTCACCCAAAGCAGGGTTCCCAGCAGCCTGATAAGAAAAACAAAAAGCCACATTATAGCTGAAAAATGCTTTCAACTACAGTTAACATTTTTCCTTGGCTTGGAAACACTCATATGTTTAACATGGAATATTATTTGAGCATGGAGATTTCTTTGTTGGCATTGCCAATATCATGGAACTTTCTAGAGAATCCTCAAGGCCTCTATCTTGACCTTGAACTTACTTAGTAACTTAGTAATAGTTGAATACTGAGCAGTTACCCTAAAAACCAAGATGATTTTAAAAATAAACAATGGTATTATATGAAATGTTGATTTTTTTTCTGTGCTTACCAAATACAGCAGACCCTCTTCACAAATATAAAATCTGGTTTCTGCATTTTCCGCTTTGTCTCCCTACTCCTGTTTTCTATGCTTCCAACCAAGGAACAAGCAAGGTGGCTCTCTTGCTGGACTATTTCTCACTGTTATTTACTCCAGCTTTTCACTGTTTGAAATCCTGTTCTTTTAAGTTCTCTTAATGCCACTCATTCCAAGAAGCCCTTTCTGAGCCTCTCCCTCCCTGCTGCTGCCATGTGCATGTTTTCAATTGTTATCAGAGGGTGATCATCTATTTGTTCCTTCCGAGCTGTGCACTTCTTAAAAGCAGGGACATTATGTTACTTTTTTCTATATTTGCAGTTTGTTTTCTTAGGCTATAGAAGCATGTTTACGTGGCATGGTTATCTAGTCAATGTGTGACAAATTGGGTTTATGACTGGAGAATGTGGACTCTATATGTAGACATATATATTTTTTCCCTGCTATATCTTAGTTGTTCCACTTTTACTATTTCAGAATGTTGACACACAAACTCTGAGGTGTAACCCAAGGCCTGGGAAGGTAAGCATATTGTTTTCTTGTGGGCTGATATAAATGCTGAAACTCTGGTTGCTTTCAGGCTTATGGAATTGAAGACAAATACTTTGAACTGACTTAGTGAGAGTTTTTAATCTTTTTTTTAAACTTAAAGATTTAACATCTGCAATAATTACTGAAAACATTCGCTTTACTCATGCAGGGAAGTTTATTGTTTATGTTCTATTTTAACTTCTTTATGCATTCTTAAAATTAGTCATTATGCCCACCTACTTACTGTATGTTACAGATGATTATCTATGATCTCCATGGAAGTAAATATAAACAAGAAGTCTACTGTAATGTTCCTGATGCTACAACGTGGTCTTTCCCGAATGGGGCACTGATAAAAGTTGTAAGGGGCTGGTAAGAACCCTTTTGAAATGTTACAGCCTATTATTTACAATTAACCATGGCTTCTTATAATTATCCTTTGTAGCATTTATTAAAGTCATATTCTTTTCCCTCAATTTACTAGAATATTTGAAAGATTAATAGTACTTTATAGCTTACTCCTTTTATTTACCATGACATGCTATATAGACTATTTTTAGTACTTAATGCCTGCAGTGGATTGCAAGATCCAACGTATACCATCAATGCTATTTTACAGTTGAAGTATTATCTAAGTAGATTTGCAAGACAAGTTGAATGAAACATGGCTTTGAAAAAATGAGTTCAGAGTTGTGGGAAGCTATGGAATGGGAAGGCCACACCGAGCCATTTGTATAGCTGAATTCCTAGTGTGGTCAAAAAATGATGGAAAACCTCCTTTGTTATTGTGGACACTGCCTCGTGGACATACTGGAGCCAGAGTTTCCGTGTCCAGTGTTTAGGTTAGCCCGGGCCAGTTTGTGGGCTGTCAACAATGTGGTGCGGTGTTGTCTTCATGAAAGAAAATGGATTCATGTCTGTAGTACCCAGTGATAGAAAAATTAAGACAGAAACATGGCGTCCTTAAATTATTCTTATATAAATGTAAGGTTTTATGTATGTGACATATTAAAGTATGTTTGTATAAATACATATTCAGGTCTCTATTGTAATACAGTGTTTATTATTTTAAATTTTATTTAATATTTTTCATTTCATATATATGAGTGCTTTGGCTACATGTGTGTAGGTGCACCACATGCATGCCTGGTGCCTGTGGAGGTCAGATGAGGGTGTTACTGGAATTATGTATGGTTGTGACCCATCATGTGGGCTCTGGAAACTGAGGTCAGGGCCTCTGCAAGAGCAACAAGTGCTTTTGACTGCTGAGCCGTGTCTTCAGTCCCCTCCCGTTTTCAGTATTTTCATTTCTAATTTGTACAGATATTTTTAAACTGAAGTTAGTCTGTATTGTTATTTCAAAAGTAACACTATATGCTAATAGCAGGAGCTAATCTAGCTTTAAAAAATACATACAGTGGTCTGTGACCTACTCAGCGCCCTTTCTTAGAGATGTCGACTCACCAGCCCCTTGTGCTTCTGTTTCCTCAGCTGGATTTTATATGAGAAGCCCCATTTCCAAGGTCAGAAATGTGTTTTGGAAGAAGGGGAAAAGGTCTTAAATCGGGATTGGCTTCTTCAGAACAAGAAGCACCCAGGAAGAAACTTTGTGCTGGGCTCTATCAAACGTGTCTTAAAGGTAATGCAGCCATTCATTTGCCACTGTATTTATTTTGGTTTTAATCAAGTAGTAAAGTTGTCCTGTGGCCTAACACTGCTAAGAAATAGTTTGTGCTAATGAATTAGTCTTCATATTTAAATTTATACATATGAGATGTTTAAGCAAATGATAACTTAAAATTTAAAAAGTAAATTAATAAAATTTACTAATTTTGAATGATAACTTTATATATATATATATATTTGACATAGATATAATGCTAGGTATAATCACTGTAGGAATATTTAAGAAAAAGGTAATAGTTCCGAATCTATCTTTTTCTAACTTAAATACTGCTACTTAGTCTGACTGTGTTTCATGTGTGTTTGCTTGTATGTGGGTGGGTATGTATATATGTAAATGTGCTGGGCATGTTAGAGAAGGAAAAATTGGGAAAGGAAATGAAAGTGTTGCTGTTCAGTTTTCTGTTAGAAAGTTATTGAGGATGAGTGAGATCTTCCAACACAGCCTCTGTGGCAGGCTTTCTTTTGGGCTGCTACCAGCTCCCATGTAAAGACACAGAGACTTATTAGTTGTGAATGTACAACCTTATCTTATGCTTGTCCCACTAGCTCTTATAACTTAATTTAACCTGTTTCTCTTCATCTACATTTTGCCTTGGGACTTTTTAACCTTTCTTTTATTCTGTATGCCCTACTCCATGGCTGGCTGGCCGACTCTTGGCAACTCTTTTTCCCCTCATTCTCTCTCCTCTCAAGCCTAGATTCCTCCTCTTACTTTTCCTATCTGCCCACCAGCCCTGTCTTTCCCTCCTCTGCCTAGCTATTGGCCGCTCAGTTTTTTTAATTAGACCAATCAGGTGCCATGGGCAGGCAAGGCAACACCTCTTTACACTGTTAAACAAATGCAACACACCTTTACATAGTTAAAGTGATATTCCACAAAATAAAAATAACACACCTTTACACAGTTAAAGTAATATTGTTCCACAACAAGGCTCTGCGTTGCCTAGAGGAGGAGTGATTACTGATCAGGGCAGGCCTCAGATAAGAATGGGAACCCCTCTCTATGTCCTCAAAACATAAGACATGATATAGTGTAGTTACTAATGTAGTGACCCTAGATATAGAGGGTGTGTGTGTGTGTGTGTGTGTGTGTGTTTGTGTGTGTTCGCGTACATGCATGTGCACATAACAATAGTAATTTAGAGAATGAGGTAATTGAGAGGTTGAGGAGCACAGGAGGAGTTGAGTGAGAGGAAGGGATATATATATATATATATATATATATATATATATATATATATTCAGTGCTCAAGTATGAAGTTCTGAAGAAAATTTTAAAAGCTACCAGTTGTGTAGAAATATTTCATGATTTGATCCATGTTATGAAACTTCTGATAGTTGTAGAGAAAAATTAAAGGTAGTATATGGAAATACTCAAGTTATAATTATGTGTCTATACATATTATATATGAATCAGAACTACAGACTAATTCATATCTAACAAGTATTTGTGACTGCTTATAGACCTGATGACTGTAGGGGGCAGTGGGAATAGACATATTGCAGTCTTTGAGTCTTATTTCAGGTTGCTTGAAGTCTGGAGAAGAATTTGACTTGGGAAGTATGCTCGGGGTTCCCCTGGGACATGCAGGGGAAAGGCACCACCAAAATAAGGTGTATCTGAGTTAGAATCTTGAACAGATGAACAAGAATTAGCGTGGTAGACAAGTGAGGCTTGGCAGAGCCTCATCGGTCAGACAAGTGGGTGAGCATTAGTGGGTCATGGCACTGCAGAGAGGCGGACATGGCAGAGAAGACAGGGTCTTCTTTCATTTTTGGAACTACCTGTGACAGTGTCTGCAGAGCCAATTTAAGTGGTCATGTAATTATCAAACCCAGTAAAAATTTCCTCAGATGACTCATTAATGTGTAGGTGGAATCTTTGCGATTCGCATAGCTTGTGGTTTTGTGCCTTCCTTGTGACTGTCGGGTACTGAGCCAAACCTAGTGGGGGAAAACGTGGAGAAGATTTGGCAACCAGCCAGTCTTACAACTCTACTAAATCAAACAAGAGCGCGATCAAACAAATTTAATCTGCTGAGTATAGAAATTTAAATGCATATTTGCACATCTGCCTTTTGCTTAGAATATATTATAAGAAAAAATGAGTCGTGTTCGCATTTTTCTCTTTCATTGTTTGTTCATTGAGTCATTCTTTTTCAGTTGTAGTGTGATTGATCACGTCTTCAACAAACAAACAACTTTTAGTATGGGAGGAAAATCAAACTATTAAACCTCAAGCAGAAAATGCATAAATATTTTAGAAAGTGAGACTCAGGCATGGAACTCCTTTCTTCTCCAGCTCTGCCAGAATTCTGCCTGGGGATACCTTCTTTCTCATGGCAGCGCTCGTCCTGCCGAGACTTGTCTCAGCCAACGTTACCTTGTTTCATCATCTTGATTTTAGTGCTCTCCTCTGAACTTAAGGTCCTGATTTAATGATGTCTTCACTTGATTGTGAACAAATGCAGCAGGGATCTTCAGTGTTTAGCATGTGTTGATTCTATTTAATGGTCATTATTTGCAGCCAATGAAAATGATAGGGTTGGGGGTGACAACGCAGTGACTCCAATGCAATCTTTTCTGCAATCAGAGCCAGTGTTGTAAATTTCCTTGTTCCCTATTTATTCCTTGTGCATCCGTTTCAAAGGTACGATCTTTTCATGCTGGCCAGAAATCACTAGGGTTAATGCTGACATTAGTGAACCCTGAAGAGAGATTGTTTAGACTAAAGGCGTCTTGTATAAGATGGAGAAAACTGATCATTCTTTTTACCCTTTGTGTTAACTACAATTCATTCTTACTGTTTCTCCTCTATAACCTTAATTTATATATATTAATCACTGAGACTTTACCAAGATACATTTGCAAAATATAGCATGATTGGGAAAGTATTGAATAAAGCCCGCACACTTTTGAGTCATCTTATTTATCATTGCTCAGTTACCGTAAAGGACCCTCTAGTTGTAAGAGTTTGACTGCCTTTGCCCATCAGTAATTATACGAGTCTTGAAAAGATGGCTGTTTTTGTGAATACTCACCCCAAAGACAGCTTAGTGGAATCTCTTCCAGTCCCCTCGAGTGAATACTGCACTTGTCGTATGTGAGGATGAAAGGCTTCTCCCTTTTGTTCGCATTGCTTTCTTGAGCTGTCATTATGCTTTGGCGGCCTCGCCACTTCCTTCTGTGTTACTGTAGACACGAATGCCTCTTAGCCTTTTCCCTTTTAAAGTCCACCACCCAGACATTGTTTGTGCAACACAATGCAGAGGAAACTTGTTTGTGTGAGACATTTAGTGCTGTATTCCACGACTGTACCTCCGCTCCCCAGGGGACCATTAAGACCACAGCATTTGAGGTAACATTGGCAGTACTCTGTTATCAACAGCACACCACAGACCTTTGAAAATTGACAGGTGACTGTTCTTTGTATTTCTGGCTAATTGTAAAGTGAAGCTTCAGAAGGAAGTAAACTTTCCTGTTTTAAAGGCCATTTAGGTTGTGCTGCTTTAGTTTACTGCAATCTAGGACTTACTTCTGAAAAGGAGATGTATAAATTTACTTGGTTTCAGAAGTATATCTGAAGGAAAACATCACAGTCCACATGTCATAATTATACATAATATATATGCCCTGCTAGTACTTTCATAGTTTGTTTAGAGTGAGACTCCTTTTCTTACTTAAATTGAATCATTTTTGGAAAAACAATGGTGATAACACGTGTTGACTAATAAAATCTGTTGAGTACTTAATTCCCTAGAATAGCATATACCTAGTTAGTATCTTAAATTACTTCATTTGTAATTGATAACAATTGAAAACTCAGTATGTGGAAAGTTTAAAAAAATGTAAAATAGTAAAACCTCCAATTA
Organism: Ondatra zibethicus; assembly: GCA_004026605.1. Classification (NCBI taxonomy): domain Eukaryota; kingdom Metazoa; phylum Chordata; class Mammalia; order Rodentia; family Cricetidae; genus Ondatra; species Ondatra zibethicus. The sequence goes on from PVIU01006677.1 coordinate 77,508, forward strand.
AAAGGAAGTTGTCCAGTCTGTAGTTAGTGGTATCTCTGATTGTTGCATGAACTCATTTTATTAAAATGCCTTTATTTGTATTTCAAGCATGAGAGGTGAGAATTAGGTTACTGAAACTTGATTTGTATGATTAAGCACTCTTGAGTATCTGAGGTTGTATGTTAGAACAGAATGGTATCTGTAATTTTGGAAAAGGGAAAAATCATTGTGATTCTAATTCCTTAAGAAAAGACAGTATTTTTTAAACATCATTCAAGAGATTATTAAATATTATAAGAAATTTTCCCTAATAAAGAAGGCTGTCTCTTTAGATGCATCATGAGCAGCATGTAGAGAGCTTTCAGAGGCCAGTGTTGGGTGTGACTGCAGAGCTCTGGAAGTGAGTGTGGGTCTTGATACTGTAGAAAACCAAAAGGCAATCTGATGTGTATTGATCCAGGGAGTGGTGCTCTTAGAAGTTCAGGGTTTAAAGGTGCTCTCGCCTGACTGGTAGTTGTGGGTTGCGGTTATTATTGCAGTTTGTATGTACCAGAAGTGGAAATAGATTTAAAAGAGCCAGGCAAGTGTAGTTTTAAAGGAAGGTCTGACAGTGGGTGTCCCATCTTTAAGGCTGGGACAGAGTCAAATTTCATAATACCTTTTATCATCAAGCCAACTTGCACTGAACAAATAAGAGTCCCACAAGTAGGAAAACACATTTCCTTTCCCCGCACCTCTAGTTCCTTCTCCTTTGTTGATGGAAATTAGATAAACACACCAGAGGGGCAGTGCCTCTCCATTATTTATTTTTTATGTCCCCCAGGAGATCAGCTTTTATTTAAGTCCTTTCCTCCCTTTAGGCTTTGTTAGGCTCCTGAGAAGGAAGGCTTGCAGACCTTTGGCACTCAAATCCTTTAGTAACTGAGTCATTCTTAGTGGGACAAGTATTTTAAAAATGAAGCAGAGGGAAAAAAAAAGAAAGCAAGACAGTAGTTTTTCCAGCAACACTCATGTGATTGTTGCATTATTCATTTGATTCCCAAGCTTTTTTTAAAAAATTTGCTTAAGGATCACCAGTTTCTCCCTTGTGTTTCATGGAGACTTCCCAGTGCACAATGAAAGCATTGTAACTGTGTGTCCAGGGTGTTTACAACACTAGCCTGTGTGTCTCTAGATGATTTCAAAGGCAGTTTTTCTTTTCCAGGATTGCAGCATTCCGGAGATAGAGCTGTGCCCCGAGTCTGACCCTGGGTGCTGCCCTATCTACATCCATCGAGCTGTGCCCAACCTGGAAGAACTGAACGTCCCCAAGTCTGCGTCCTTCATGGTGAAGTCGGGAGTGTATGTGTCGGCTTTTCTTAGTTGTAGCAATTAATGGCCACCAGTTAACCTTTCTGCTTCACGTTTCAGTAGATGACTCATGAATTCTGAAGTTTTAGTTAGTGTTGTTTATGCTTCCGGATACCCAAGAAAGACTACTTCCTGGTTTAAAACCGATGCTGTCCTTCTTTGGATCCAATTAAGGCTTTGATGTATGACTCCTAGGAGCAGGTACAGAGTCCCCAGCTTTCTTGATAGATGGGTCACATTGTCTTTTTATCTAACACATTTGGGAACTGGGAAGTAAAAACATGTCCCTGACTTAAAAACATAGACCCTAAAGGATGTCCAAAAGCAGCATAGCCATTGCTTTGTGTTTTACTTCCCTGTTTCTGAAAGGCCAAGGCGAGTTATTCTTCTCGCCTTGTTGATCCACCCTCTGGGGCTAGCTGCAAGCAAAGATTGGCTGTTGATGTTGCTTTCTAAGTTATCATCTGCTAACATTAAAGGTACCACACGGTTTAAGTCTTAGAAAATTCTAGGGTGGAAGTTAATACACAATACCCTACCATAAGGTAGAGAGTACATGAATGTAAGCGCTTAAGAACATGTGACCATTCCTTGTCATAATGTTAATTACTTTGTTACATTTTTTTTATTAGTGTAATCCTGGAAATTTTTGATGGCCCCCTTTCCTCTTATAGAGCCAAACTGAAGTATTATTATCATACTGTAACCAACCATTTGTACCTTCTCTAGTTGGCTGGCCTACCCAGATATTAATTTTAAGGGGCAAGCTACAATTTTGGAGGAGGACCAGGGGCTCTTTGAGATTTCTGCAGCAGAAATGAAATCACTGCATCCTCTTCAAATGGTAAGGAGGTTCAACCCGAGGCTCTCCTCTTCCCCTGGCACCCACCCCTGCAGAGGGAACACTGCTGAGAGCCCTCAGTCTCGAGACATGAATGCATGCACCACTAAATTGGCACACTGTATATTGTGTATTCATGTTATACATAATGTTTGCATTTACTTAGAACTCTGGCAGGCAATATGTAGAATTTTTTTTAAAAAAGTATTCCATGAAATTTTAAATATTTATTAAAATCTGGAGTTTTTCTTGTTGATGCTAATTAGAAAATTAGTTGTAGAAGATTGTCTCTTCCAGTTTAATAATGGATAGTAAACTCAGCATTAATAATAAATTGGTTGCTCTTTCAGTGTTTACCATGTTAAAGATTAAATAAGTGCCTGCAGCATCTGTGTGGCAAACTTATTTTTTTGAGGAGCAAGCTGTTCAATTAAGTGCAGGCTATGTGATAAAATATGCTTGGTCCTGTGCCTTGGAAAATGGAAACAAGGACAAATGCAAAAACTTTAAGCAACATCAGAATGTGGAGTAGCATTTTTAACACTTTAACGTTATGTAGTTAGGGCTTTTGTAAGACTGATGTTACTATTTATACTGTACAGTCTCGATGTGACAAGGCCAGTAGGTATGATCAGCTGTGTTGCGGAACTGGGGGGAGGAGGTGTGGAGATGGTGCAGTTCCCTAATTTAGAAAGCCTGAGTGATTCTAGGGGCTGCGTTTGAATACCGGCCTTAGAAATCTGCTCTGCCAAGTGTATCTTAAGTTTTTAGCAGTCCCGTTCTTCTGTTTGGGATACTCTACAGCTGCAATTTAATCTTTACTTGGTTGTGTTTGTTTAAAGGTCCTTTGAGTTCTATTCTGAAAGCTTTTAAAGATTTCTTGCCCTGTCCATACTGATATCGGTCAGTCTGACTTGGTTTTGACTACTGTAGGGTTCTGAATTTACTATAGTTAAGTTTGACTGCTGCATTGTCTTAGCTAATGATATTTTTGTAACTTACACATAACTTGGTTACTTTCCCCCTTATGTATTTACATTGTTCTTTTAAATATCTTGTCATCTTTAGGGCGGACTGAAAGTGGAAATGCCTATGAACTTAAAGGTAAGTCTTGAACTGCAGGCCAACTCAAAAGACTGAACACCAATCTTTAAGTACTTTGATATGAGACTGTCCTAATGAGTGGAGGCTGCAGTAGTTGGAAGTAACTGTGTGGAAGGTTTTCTGAGGGCCCAGTCTGTAACTGTGAATGGGGAGTAAAAATGGCTTACAGGCCTGGAGGTCTGCGCTGTCATCTCCCACAAACCCACTGTCAGAAGGTAGCAGGTTTGATTTTCGTTCCGTGTTGAGACTGAAGCTGGGTACTGAAGTGAATTCAAGTGAACTCAGCAGGATTCGAGAACAATGCTTGGAAAGAGGTCAATGCAGAGGAGTTAGATGCGGCTAGCTCCTGTTGGATGGATGTCAGTTTGCAAGTTGGAGTGCCTGAAAGGGAGGGTAGAGGCAATGAAAACTGGGTGGCAGAAGTGACAGGATCAAGCATGTTACAGGAGGAAGAAACAGAGTTACAAATATATGTGAGGGGAGATGGGAAGAAAATCTGTGCTGTGGTCAAAGATGCAAACAGCCTTCAAAGATAGGAAGTCGCCTGTCCAGCCAGGCGGTGGGGATTGGAGGGCGACACCCATCCTCGCTTTTCACAAAGTAAGATGCCATGCCTCTGGTCCCCTTCTTTCCTTCACATCACAAGTTACAGAATTGACTGTGTTTTCTCAGTCACGTGGATGGATTCGTTTAAAACTCGCATGGCTCAGTGCATGTCTTACACCCCGACCGCACGCTGGGGTCATCTGAATCTTAAGAAAACTTCAGCCTCATCTCCCTTCTCAAGTATTGTGAATGTGAATGAGGCCAGAAAGTTTTCAAAGTTTTCCAGGTGACTAAAAATGCAGCAAAGGTTGCAGGCGGCTGATCTAACTAATAAAGGTAAAATTACCTGTGACACTCTCTCATGTGACTCCTGCTGCCGCCTCCAAGTGTTGTGAGTCACGGGCTTCAGTGTGAAAGGCTGAGCTATCCTGGGGCATTTGCACTTTGACACATTGTAGGCCTCTGAGTAGAATGATTTTCATAAGTAATCACAACTCGCCAATTAGAAATTAATTAACATTGATGTCATAAGAGCTTGTTCCATGAATACTGATTTTTACTTTGCTATCATCCCATGCAGCAAGTAAACCTGAATAAAACTTCATTGTGTGTATAATATTTATATATTTTAACTTTGTTACATATCTGTGATTATTATAGCTTCCTGTGAAAAGCTAGTGTGTAATTTTTTTTGGTCTATAATGTTTCAAGTTTTTTTTTTTTTTTTTTAGAAATAAGGTATAAGTTTTAACAGTTTTATATACTTAAGCCTAGGGATTTATCACTAAGATCTTTGGTTTTAGTTGTATACAGATGATTTCCATTAGCCACAGAAAGAATGAAAGGGTGAGGTGTGGCGAGATCCACACTGTTAGCCCAGCCATGGATTTAGGGGCGGGGTACTTGAGGGGTAAAGTCATCAGAACAGCAGAGAGCCCTGTGTGGTAATAGTTCTCCACTGCTGTCCACCCGCTCCCTCCTCTGCTCATCATTGCACCCCCAGATTTGAACTAATATTCAGTTAGCAAAATGCTTGGGTTCCCAGTCCCAAAACTTTCGTACCTCCACCCTTTCAACAAATAACAACTATACAAAGCACCTGGTGTTATAAGGAGGTGTATTTGGATTTTGAACTCAGTAGGTAATTTAGTTTTATGTGCTGGAAGCTCCAAATGTCTTTCATACCCCATACCTTATGAGGTATGAGCTGAATTCACAACACAAGAGGATATAAAGAAAATTCAAGAGACATGTATAAGGCGGTTTAGCCTACACAGTGGTCTTAGCATTTGGGTAACCAGAAAAATGTAATAATAGCCAGGCACACTAATGTGAAAGAAGCACAGGAAGAAATAATTGGCCCAAAGAATGATAATGGCGCACACATACTTTGTGAATGTCAAATGCTGTTTTCTGTTGTAAATTTAACTCTAAAAGCATATGTTGCACCCTATTCATGTTTTGTCTTTAATGCTACTAAAGTCTATCCATGTTAAAATATGAATATGTTAAATGACAGTTTTGTGTCTTTCAGGTTATCCTTTATGAAAAACCTCACTTCCACGGACATACCAAAGAATTTAGTGAACATATAGATTCTGTCCCTAAGTTTTTAAAAAGTGATAAGGACTTCCATGGCATTGGATCAATTCGTGTCATTGGTGGAGTGTGAGTGTCACATTTTCAATACATGATTTATTAGCCTGCTTTTAGCAATTTTCTCAAACAATATGCTAAAGAAGACAAAGTCAGCCAACCTTAAACTTTATCTATAAGTAAATATAGTAAGTAAAATACATAACTTAATAGTGATTGGGCCTACTTATTGGTTTTAAAGACTTACTGGTTTTCAAGATTTTGAAATAGAAACTATACTATGTATTTAATGTAAATTTCAATACCTAGCATTTCTAAAATACCATAGAAGAATTACAAGGTAAATTTCTATTTTTTACAGACTGTGAGCTTGGGGAAAGGCCTGGCTTATTAATCTGCTGTTCTGTTGATCTATTAATATTGGCTAACTTACGCTCTAAAGGCCTTGGTAGTGAGTTATCTCATTAAAGTAATAGAGTGAGCCCTGTGATCCCAGAGTCAAAGGTGTTGACATTTATAGTCTCCTGTCCTGGAGGCACTTTGGATGAAACCATCCAAAAACCACTAAATATAAACACAGGGGTGTTACTGCACTCAGTGTTACTCTAGCAAAAGTCCTAAGAAATGTGTAACCAGGCTGGTCTTTGCCAGTTTTGTGTTCTTGTGAGGGTAAAAACACCAAGCAGAAACTTGGCTCATAGCAGATTTGCTGTGGAGAGGTCCGTGCAGGGATCCATCCAGAAACATTCTCATATGTCCCTTCACACAGTGGTTATTTTGAATGTGGTTCATTTTTATACAAAGCATTGATGAAATATCATAGAACTTGTTAATGCCCCTCTAGCAAACAATGCTTTTAAAATATCCATAGGTGTGAACCTCTCTACAGTCACCTACAGTTCTCTATTCGCAGTTTGTGGTATGAACTAATGACTGATTATACCAGCCAAATGAGAATAGGAGAAAACTCTAATACTAATAAGATAAGTAGGTCATATTGATACTTGGTCTGGTATGCCGATAGTCATTTAGTTACTTATCCCTGAATTCAAAGCATTACTTAGTGTTGAAAGGACAGATAAAGTTGAGGAGATACGTTCTTAGTCTATTGTGTTTATTTGTAATAGTGTGTTTATTATAATGTTCCCTGATTTGTGGACATACATGTATATTGCTAAACTCTGCTATAGAAGGTTTTTTGTCTATTTTTCCTCCTGAGACCTAAATGTTTCCCCATTACCTAGATGGATTTAAAACTGGTTCTCTGCCTGAAAAGTCATCTGCTAAAATTTAGTGTAATGAATAGTTATTTTTTACAATTGCTTTTTTAAAAAAAGCCAAAGAATGGCCTGTGATAGAGAATACACACTTTCAGTTTTATGTGACAGTCAAGGAGAAAAACACGATGCTCCGACTTAGAAATCACAAGCTAACTTGATTGTTTTTCAACACTTGTCTCATTTCTTGGCTTTTTAGCTGTTTAGCTTTATATGTGGAGAGTATGGGTCCTTTTTCATCCCTGTCCCACCTTGAGGAATCTGAGGTCATTAAGATTGATGATCTTGTTAGGCTGTGGTGGCACACGCCTTTAATTTCAGCAGTCAGGAGGATCTCTGTGAGTTCAAGGCCAGAGTGGTCTACAGAGTGAGTTCCAGAACAACCAGGGCTACACAGAGAAGCTCTGTCTCCAGAAGCCAAAACAAAACAAAAACAAAAAAACAAAAGCAAAACCAACAGAAATAAAACCCTTAATTCATCTTTTAACATTAAAGTCTTGGTACCCTTCATTAATTTTCTCAGTCAAATATAGTTCAAAATGGGCTTCAAATAACTTCCTTGATACAAAAGAAAGCTTAGACTGTGTTAAGTTTTCTGTGAAATGTATTTTCACATTATAGTTTAAGAATATAATCATGTTAATACTGTCTGTATTTCAAACTCACTAAAACTTACTAGTATGTTTATAGGCTCTTTCGGCGTCCTGTGGATTTCCACTCGCTAGCATTGCATATACCTAGAAACAGAAGATAAAGAGAGATGGATGGCCACATGTGTAGTACTTTGTGCTGTGTGAAAAGAGTTTGGTTTTATATATACACACGGCTTCAGAGGGGTGGAGAAAGAATAATTAATAATAATAGGCAGCCTTCTTGGGCTTCTTTTTTTTTCTTCAAGTTTCTTAATCTGAAATTCCCTAATTTGGAGGGTAAGAATAGTCAACCTTGCAGGCTATCCCTTTGGAAGGTCCCACCTTTACTTCATCATCCAGGTAAAGGCTACTTTTTTTTTTAAGGCAGCACATTTTGTGAGTCATCTATGCTCACACTGCATTAGGTACTGTGGTGTAATCTTTCTAAAAAGGTAAGGTTCCCAGCGGAGTCTAAAAGCCTGTAGTGTTTATCAGTGTCTCCTGATGCTAGGAGAGTAGAACTCAGGAAGCTTGTGTCCCTGGAAAGTCCTCTGCAGAAATGCTTCCTGTTTCCACGATAAGACTAAGTCGCTAGGATGAAACTTTCCCACCCATAAGTATTTACAGACAGACATTTCATACAGGATTCCAGCTCAGTAGTTGTTCCCAGTTTCTCTTTGGGAAACCTCCCTGTATTGTTTTTTATCTGCAGCTGGGTGAAGGGTTCCTTTGGCTTAAACCCTGAGTAAATGATTAATAAAATAGGCCTTTCTTGGTTCTAGAAGACATTTCAGGTGTACTGAAAATGATTTCCTTGGATTTCAGTGCGGGTTTGAAACTTCTCTCATTGGCTGTGTGTACTTTGCATTATTTCTACTTGGCAAATTATTCTGACTGTGGTGAGACGGTACTAGTCATTTCACAAACACTTAATGAGCTTGCTCTGTTGCAATGCTACAATTAACCTTTTGTTGGGAAACGTTTCCACAATAAAAATTATTGATCCACGAGATGCGTCCCATTTGCCCATCTTTGTGCTTGAAAACAAGGTCATTTTGAATACTAGACGAATAACTTTGTTCTTTGTCATCGTACTTTTCTCTTTTGCTTTCTTAAAACTAGTTTTATCAGTGGCTCACTTGAGTCTCCTGTATTTCTAGGTGGGTTGCCTATGAAAAGGAACATTTCAAAGGCCAGCAGTTCCTACTTGAAGAAGGAGACTTTGAAGATAGCAGTGTTTGTGGGGCATTGAGTGGCCCCATCATGTCTTTCCGGTACCTACAAGCTGTGAGTTTGCTTTCTAAGCATTAATTCGTACCTGTTTTATATTTTCATAAAAATGAGACATGATTTCTGATAGAGCTTGATGTTGTAGCACCTGAGAGTACCCAACTGAACAGGACTTGCCTGTTTTTCTTACCTGCGGTGATTATTGTAGAGTATCTGTATTTTACAGTTTTTATTTTCCTTTAGTTTTTGAGACAGCCTTTCTCTGTGTAGCCTTGACTGGTCTGGAGCTCACTCTGTAAACCAGGCTAGCCTAGAACTCCCAGAAATCTTCCTGTCTCTGCCTTCTGAGTGCTGGGATTGAATGCGTATACATCTACACCTGGATTGCTTTTTACTTTTTCATCCATTGAGTCCATTATTTTTGAGTACCTCCTTTGTTAGGTGTATTGTAACTAGAGGCCCCCATACCAAGACCCAGAGCCGGCAGTCTGTTAGGGAAGGTAGCATAGAGATAAATAGCATTGTTAGACTGTACTCGGATATCCATAAAAGAGTCATTTGGTCAGTTCTCCTTCCTTGGAGTACAGAGGACTGCAAAGGACAGATGATCGCTTAGCTGAGGCTCCTGCTCACAGTCGCTGGAGTGAAAAGGTTCCAGGATCGACAGACTGCGTGAAAGGAAAACAGGTGTTATTTTAGAGCAAGATATTGGCCCACATTAATGGGTGAAGTTGAGAATTTAAGCCATAGGTTCTCAGCTGAAGGTGATTTTTATCCATGTGACACTGTGGAGGTGTTTTGGATTGTTGGTATTTCAGGGGACGTGGATCTACTGACATCTAGTGGGTAGAAGCCAGGAAATCCTACTGTAACCCTGTGTTGTGCAGGTCTCCCCAACAATGAAGAATAACAGGATGGGCTACTAGGACGGCTCGTTGGTAAAAGTCCTTGCTGCCAAGCCTGACGACCTGAGTTCAACCCCAGGATGCACATGGTGGAAGGAGGAGATTGATTCCCTTGTTGTCCTCTGATGCGCGCGCACACACACACCATCACCACCACCAACAACAATAGTAGTAGTAGTAAAGAATGTCAGGGCCCACAGATTCTCACAGTGCCAAAGTTGAGAAACTTGCATGTGAATAAGGTGTGTGTTTTAGAGATGTATGTTAGATGTGTTACTTCAGGATGTAAGAGAGAACTTTGGAAGGATGAGTACAGTGAATGAAGGCCTAGGGCCTGGGACGAGAGTTCAGATTCATTCCTGAAATGATTGTGAGTCACTGGTGAACTTTTAGGCCCACTGGACATTAGAAAATTAGTGGCTTAGGCAGAGTGTTTTGGTGACTATATGAAGAAGTAGGAGAGTTAAGAGAGAGGTGATGCTGGAGCTGAGAGGTCTGGAGTATCACAGAATTCCAGGCAGCCAGGGAGATGATGGATGGATGCTACAGCACTCCTGGGGCTTATCAAACGTGGCATGTCACCCTGAGCAGCCCTCTGAACTTTTTTGAAGTATCTCCGGTAATGGTTCTCATTCTGAGGGTCGAAGGACCCTTTCACAGGGTTGGCATATCAGATAGCCTGCATATCAGATATTTACATTAAGATTCATAACAGTAGCAAAATTACAGCTGTGAAGTAGCAACCAAGCTAATCTTCTCGTTGGGGGTCACCACGACACAAGGAACTGTATTAAGGGATCACAGCGTTTGAAAGGTTGAGGACCACTGCTCTAGAGGAGCGTGTTTTCTTACCATCCAGTGTTAATTATAATCGCTTCCCAAAATGGTGTCTATTCTGTCTCTAGGATGTTTCTCCAGCCCTCCTTGAGGGAACTGATACTGAAATGAAGAGAAATCACTGATCAGATAGACTTTAGATGACCACAGGCATTGTGCCCTCTGGGGTTTAGGTTTCTGCTTGTGTGGGCCCGCAGCCTGTGTGACCCCCACGCTGATGGACAGGAGGAATCAGAAGAGAACTTGTGCAGGGGACAAGGGGGGAGCTGCTTTTTTCATAAATGACCTTTTTTGATAAGAAAGTAAGTTAAAAAAAAAAAGCAGGAAACAAGTTCAACCTGGGAGAAATCAAGGTTGAATACAGGAGTTGTTTTTGAAGCAACAGGTGAATAACTTTTAAAATGTTAATTCTGATGCACAAAGGCCACATACCTCACATGAGCGCTAATGGGAAAAAGAATAAACTAAACACACCAAAGCCTGCTTTCCTCTTTAGGGCACTGTGGCCACACGTACTAAGGATTTTGGGACCATGATTCTAGTCATGTATTAAATACTTAAAAATGGTTTCCCAGCCTAGTTAAACAGAGACTCAGATGGAAGTATTAATGTTGCTAGAAATGTTTAGAAAGGATTGTTTTGGCATCTCTGAAGAGCAACCATAACTAAAGCAACCGAACGAAAAACAATTCTAAGTCAGGCTGGAATCTGCCAAGAGTTAGAAATGCAAGAAGAAATATTGTAACAAATAGAGCTAAGTCAAGAGAGATTGATATAGGAGAGAGTTTATATTAATATATGGTAGAAAAATGTCATAAACATCTTGATTTCTGCTGTGAACAAGAGGTTGGGGGCATGTGTGAAAAAGAGCTAGTTTTTGTAATAAATAGGTAAAATACTCTTCAGATAAAACCTCTTCTGTGCTGTGTCTTTAAGTTAGAATTTAAGATGACTTTAAAATTCTCATAATAATCTTAGTGTTTGTCATGTATTAGTTTATGGCTTTACTAGAGACTTGCAATAATTTTGACAAAAGCTTCCATGAGTCTACTAACATATTAGGGGTTAGGAGGGCTGAAGGGCAAGTATGCCTTTTATAGAACACATTTCATATTACCCATTTCCACTGTTCTAAATACATGGCCTTAAAGAGAACCTTCACAGCAGAAAAGAGAATTTTATTTCATCAAAGGCTTTATTAGGCTTCTTAAGTCACTGGTAGGATCACCTGTCAGGACAGCACATATATATCACATGTTTACATGACTTTCAGATTCTTTCCTAGAAGTCTATCACTAATATACATCCAAATGAATTATACTGAAAGAACTATTCATTTCTAGATTTAAATTTTAGATTTATACTAAAAGAACTGTGCGTTAAAATGTATGTATACATTGTCAAACATCTTTAAAGACATGGTGTTCAAGTTACATGTTGAAAAATTTTGTATTCCTCAGCCAGGCCCATAAATGGAAAGGCGTGATTGAGACCCTGGTCTGGTATGACATATCTTTTCCCCATAGGCTGGGATGTCTGTATCCTGGGAGAGGGGGAAGCATGGCAGTCCCAGTCTGAGATAGTCATGTGAAATGTCCTTGTGAACAGGCGGGAAAGCTGTGTCGCGTGGTGTCAGTTCAGAGATCCTGGCTCCACCACAGGGAACACTGGATTTGCTAAGGTCAAATACCGGATATGTTCCTCTGGGATAATGGGAACTGTGCCAGTTAGCGATTTGAAGAAGACGAGGAGAAATGCATTCCCAGTTCCAAATGAGTCACTCAGACGTTCATGTGTAGCTAGCTGATTTAAGAAAGTGGAACACTGAAAGGCATGCAGTGCAGTTCAGGCTGTGGGTCAAGGAGTTTTTATTCATTCTCTTCCTCAATAAAATGTGCTCCATGTGCATGTTCTCCTTCAGTTTTGTGTTAGCTGCCTGTCTAGATTTACTTTTGCTGTTTGACTTTGCTGTTTGCCAGATCCGGGGTATGTCTTCAGACCTCTAAACCCAAGTGGAGTTGGAGACCACTATTTAAGTTAACAGATTCAGCAGGACTCCTTTGGCTCCAAGATCACAGTGTCCACCCAAGGTCATAACCTAAGAGCTCACTGGCTGGATCAACCCAGAGCATTTATGGAATTTAAAAGTCATCATCTTGCAGAGCTCTGGGATACAGCTCCGGGCTTAAGGCGGCTCCCAGTCTTCTCTCCCAGGCAGCGCTCTGCTTGAGACTGTACTGAATAAGTCAAGTGCTTAAAAAATAGAAACTAGAACATAGCCTTTGAAGCTCTTCCACTATTGAGCTATCCTACCCTCACCTGAATTCAGTGACTTAATATCAGGGACATGGTAACCTAGAATTTGTAGGTCGACCCTAGGCGTGGCTACAAGTGTCTGCCATGCGCCCCTAGAACAAGGCACTTCTGTGTTTTGTTTCATTATTTTGGGGGTTTTCTGGGTGCTGGGGAGTCCAACCCAAGGCCCCATTCATGCTGTGCAATCACTCCACCATGAACTACACCCGCAGCCCGATTTTTGCATATGGAAATCCTTATTTTGTCCGTGTGACATCTAGATGTTCATACTCGGGAGGCTGGACCCAGCACTGGCACCTGACGGAGCGCACAGGTTGGCTCTGAGCCCCAGCTCTGTCTGGCCGTCAGGGTTACTCCCTCAGTACTGCCAGTCAGCTGGGTCTGATACCACGTGTCTGACGAGTCTGAAAGAAAAATGCAGAATGGGACAAAACCGGGCCAGTGGTTCTGAGGGAGAGAAGAAACTGGGAAAAGATGGAAAACAGAAGCTGTAAAGCAACAAAAGCCATAGACAAAGAGGGGAGCCCCACCACCTGGGGCTTTGCTGCAGGCCACTGCGGAGGCTCTGGGGATTTTCATTATCCTGTAAGCTCTCAGCCCGCCCTTTCTGAAGTGATTCCTGTGACAAGAGGCGCTCCTCTCCTTAGCTTCTGGCCTCACCGTCGCACATGGCCTGAGCCTCCAGACCATTTCTCAGATGACTCTTCTGGCTGCAACTGCTCCCCTACTGCTCACACAATGTGATATGTGCTTGGGCTTGCTCAAGTCAAGCGCAGCCCTGCTAGTGCAAACCTTTCAGAATGAAAGGGCGGATAGACAACACCCACGTAAATGTCAGTGTTTTTCTACGTCCCTCTCCAGTGAAACAGGGATCCAAGGCACATCTCAATTTACTATGCTTTCCAGTCCTAAGATCCCAAGAAGGAGTAAATGACAGGCACTCGCAGAACCAGAGGAATGAGAGATAGAGGCAGGGAGTTTGAGTCATGAGAAATGGGGAGGAGAGGTCACAATCAATCACAGTGACTGAGCACTGCCCTGAACCTTTCCTTTAGGGTTAGATCTGGTTTTGTTGGTCACTGGTGATGCTGGTTCCTGACAAGCTCCTGCCTGAGCCCAGTACAGCTATCACTGGACCCTCACAGTTGCTGTATGCTGGCCAGTGCACTTTCAGCATGGAGGAACAGGGTTGTGTCTGTGTCTGGGAGGGAGCCTCTGGTAGGGAGGTTCCTGCAAAGTGACCACAGTTTATTGAAGTCTCATTCCTCATATAGCCTATTTATTGTGTGTGTGTGTGTGTGTGTGTGTGTGTGTGTGTGTAAAAGCAGAGATTAGAAAAACTAAGAAATGAGTTTTAGAAATGAAGTCCTCCTCTTCCTGAAATGAAGTTTTAATAAGAGCTGGGACATTGGCTGGTCCAGCATGAACCCCTTCAGTTTAATAGAGCATGTGAAATAAATGAAGAGAGTAGTTCTCGATTACAAAGGTACCTCTGGAGATAGAATTGTAAACTCAATTATGGGTTAGAAATTATTTTGTGATAAAAATTTTAAGCAAAAGCTGTTGTCTTTTACTCTGAAGTTTGATATAACATTTGACCCCTCTTTGTCAGCAATTTTTAAGTCCTTGACGGCCAGGCAGTGTTAGCACATGCCTTTAATCTTAAAACTCAGGAGGCAGAGACATGCAGATCTCTGAGTTCGAGGCCAGTCTGGTCTACAGAGCGGGTTCCAGGACAGCCAGGTCTACACAGAGAAATCACATCTCCAAAAACCAAAAGAAATAATGATTAATAATAATAGTAATAATAATAAAAGAAAATGAGCAAGTTGTTCAGTACAGAATGATTAAAGAACATTTTTCCTACTCACTAAAGAGGCTGTTTTCTTGCTTTGAACTGTTTTACTTGCCCATAAGGAATAGCGTTCCACCTAGAAGGCTTGTATTTATAGATCTTATTTTAAAAATTAAAAAAGTAAGTTTAGTATTGTGGGTTATAGAGAAATTGACAGCATTTTCTGTATTTCCAAATGATGGACTAATAGAAAGATATTTGTGTTTGTGCACAGGTTCCTGCATGTGTGTGTGAGTGCGTGCGGGTGGGTGCGTGCGGGTGGGTGCGTGCGTGTGTGTGTGTGTGTGTGTGTGTGTGTGTGTGTGTGTGTGTGCGCGTAGGTGTGTAGGTCAGAGGTTGACATTGCATGTGTCCCTCTAAATCCTTATACTTGGTTGTTAGAGCCGGCTTCTCTCACTGAACCTGGACATCACTGCCAAAGAGCTTTTGGTATGCTCTACTATGCTCAGTTTTGTTTCTTTTAAGAAAATTTTATACATGTATGCAATGAAGTATGACCCTAGCTGCTTACCATGTCCTCCTTCCAACTCCCCTCATATGTCTCCAGTATTCACCTGCCACTTTGGTATCCGTGCCTTTTTAAAATAAAAACAGTTGATTGCCCATTCAGTCCAGTTGGTGCTACCTGTGTGCATGGGTGCAGGGCTATCCTTTGAGTTCCTTCTGCGCGCCTCACTAGTCACATGCCCTCCATTCTGTCTCCCCAGGGGATGTGCGGAGCAGCACTGACACTGCCTGCAGTTGCCCCTGCACTCCTCACCTGGGGAAATGGAATGGAGATCACATGGCTAGTGAGGAGCTGACAATAAACTTGAGTCCAAATCTGTTTATTCATCTACCCTGAGCTGTTAATCATTGATAAAATTGAAAAGACAAGAACTTAAGGAACAAATATTGATGATATTACAGATATGCAAAAAGAAATGTTGATTAAAAAATTATACATATGTAACAGCTTTTAAAGTCAAGAATGTTTATCATTGGATAGAGCGAAATAGAAATTTTTGTTCAATATAGTTTTCAATTTTGATAACATGTATGTCCTCTTTTTCTTGGTTTTTTAAGACAGGGTTTCTCTATGTAACAGCCCTAGCTGTCCAGGAACTAGCTCTTGTAGACCAGGTTGGCCTTGAACTCATAGAGATCTGTCCAGCCTCTGCCTCCTGAGTGCTGGGATTAAAGGCATGTGTCACCACCACCTAGCTGATAACATGTATGTTTTATTATATATTATTTAAGTCTCTCCCTGGAGGGCTGTAATACAGTATTACACCTAGTCATTTTAAAGTTACTTAACTTATTAGTGAAATTAGAAATATATGTGTTTGACTTTAATGTTGCTCCTGTGAGTGGCCTCTATCTTTAGCTGATTATGTGTTTGTGTTTAAAGTTTTCATAAGATCATAATGTATCAACTTTACAAACAATTTTCCTGATTTTTGAGCAAGTGGCTTCTTTAAAGCTCAGTAGTATTTAAGGCTCATAAAATTGTTGCTCACAGTCCATTGTATTTTCACTTAGCCTTGTGAGATTTTGCTCAAGTGAGAGTTTGAGTATTTCCTGTAATGAGTGTTATATGTGATTCATCTAATTCTAGAAGTTTACCTAAAACTGTTGAGTAATTTCCATGTATTTGACTTGTATTATTTTCAGATTAGAGCAAATAAAGGCTTAATGTTTTTCTCTAAATGATATTGGAATAGAGATTACAGCGTTGTATTTCAGGCCATTAAAGTTCTTCCTGGAATTATTTGTGTGAACATTATCCCGACCGTGTGGAATTGTCACATACGTTCTCTTAAACAGCCCTCCTCCCTCCTTTCAGAACTTTATAGAGTCTGCTGTCACACTGTTTGAGTCTGACCTGGAAAGGGGGAAGTTCATCGACATTACAAATCAGGAAATTTCAGACTTAGAAGAAATCGGCTTTGGCAGTGAAACCAGATCCATTCACGTGAAGAGTGGCGTGTACGTAGCCCCTGCCTCCAGAGCCTGGGGGAGTCGGCAGGGCTTAAGGCTGTGGGCTGCTAGATCCTACTGCTCTCCTGTTCTCTCCCTACTAGATGGGTTGCCTACCGCCAGAAGTTCTTCTGTGGAGATCAGTACATTTTAGAAAAAGGAAAATACAAATGCTTTTTTGATTGGGGAGGAACAAGTAATACAATCTTGTCAATCCGACCAATCCAGCTGGTAAGTGAAGCGTGGGGCAGATTGACACTGGAAGCATTTAACGGGATACGGTGACTGCGTAGAACATTGTTTGAAAGTGGTTAGGTTTAGATTCTCTTTTGTGTTTCTGTGCACAGTAAATAAAACACCATGTGCATTTCTACTGATTGCGGAGGGAGCTAGTAGACAGGAGCACATACTTGAGGCATCCCTACACTAGAACCAGTTCATTCATTCAGCAGCTTGGCTTCGTACTTCTGTCTTGTTAGATACTGTTGTGCTGAGTCACTGGAGATACAAGATGAGTATGACTGCCCTGATGGCTCGCGATCTCTTAAAGGGAGAGAGATTGATGGGCAGTTCATTATAGTGTGGTTAATAGGAAGATGAAGTGTGTAGATCATGCTGGACGAGGTGGGGGGAAGGATGCTCTGTCTCTGAGGGTTAAGACCTTGCGGAAAGAAAGGACACTGGTGATACTTAAAGGGGGTTCTTCAGGCACAAAGAAGCCCATTGAGAGGGAGATGTGTGCAGAATCACAAAGTGTTAGATACTGTGGCTGTGGAAATGAGAAGAACCACAGAGTGACCTGGGGCTGTTCCTTAGTGTCAGAAATTGAGGACCTTTCTAAAATGTGCCTGGATGTTCTCCTCTTTTAGCTAAAGGAGTACTCAAACTAGTCATGAGTACTAAAATTATTCCAAGAAAATTCCATAGGATATTTGGGACAGAAGGGGTCATGAGTAGATGAAAGAATTTAGTAAATTGGTAAGACCATGAAAATAATTTTCTAGGGATATTTTCAAAACATTCTGAACCCAGCTAAGCTAAGATGATATGACACAATTTTTAAAATATTTTAATATGTCTTTCAGGAACCACTTGGGATAAATGAGCCTCCACATTTGGTATGTTTCAAAATATTCTTAACTTATCATTGGAGTATTTACCAAAAGCATTTACTTTCTCAAATCTTTCCCTGAGATACCTTTTATGTGCCTATGTGACAAAGCAAGTTCCTGTTGGACTCGGTGTCTTGAACACAGGAGGGTCCTTTATGTTGGTGGGATTGTCTGAGGTTTGTCACACATCCATAGTTTCCTCCTGACAGAGCTGGTGCTCTGACCACAGTGGGTCCTTGGAACCCATGCCTCTCGGTCTTTCCTGTAGCCCTCTCTGCCTGCTGTCAGCTCTCAGTACTGCATATCTCCGTGTTCCTGAAGGAGCAGAGAACTTGCAGCAGACCCCCCCCCACCGCCCGCACCTCATGCTGTGCTTGCTGTGTATACAGGCTTAGAAAACATTTTTACTACGCTAATTTATTTTCTTGGGAGGGGTGTGCTCTCCTGCCATGGTACATGTGTGTGGCGGTCTGAGGACAACTTGTGGGAGAAGGTTCACTCCTACCATGTAGATTTCTGGTGTTCACACTCAGGCCATCAAGCTTGGTGACAACAATCTTTACTCCCTGAGCACAAGCACCCCTACCCACTGAGCCTTCTCATTTTTCTGTACATGGGATTTCTGATCCCTGTGTGATTTTTTTTAAGCTCTAGTAACCTTAAACCTCCCTCTCTTCTTCTGTCTCCATTTCTTTGTCTGTCTCTCTGTCTCTGTCCCTCTCTCTCTGTATATGTGTGTGTCGATGGTTCAAAAGGGTTTGGATAAGACACCAAAGCCTAGTGTTTATTGTATTCTAAGGTCTAATAATTGCATTTGGTTAGTGTTTGTAATAATTCTGCGTGTATTACTCATGAACATAAAACTTGAGATTCTGAATTTAAGTCAGTGTCATTATCATACAGCTAGAGGAAGGAAAGGAGACATCCTGTAGTTTTTCAGAAGGACCTAGATAGGGACAGAAACACAATGAAAGAGAAAGACAGGAGAGGAAAAACACTGCTTTCCCTGTTTCTTTAAAAAAAAAAATAGCCTGGTTAGAAAACTCCCTGTCCAAAGCCACATGTAGTGATTGATGACCAGTGACATTCACGACCGTAACATGGTGGAAGTCTGCTGAGTATGTATAGTTCCCATGTTCCTGTCAATGCCTTTCCGGTTCAGCTCAGCCTACTTTAATCATGTTCTACTCACTGGCAGTGCTCTGAGGTCTGTTATTTTCTAGTTAGCTGAGACCTTTTCAAACAGTTCCTCCTTGAACATAATTGAGAAGTTGTATTTTGAGATACTTCCTGCCAGAAACATTATTTTGGATTTTTGGGAACCTCCAGCTGTGGATTTTTAAAGCTCATGTTTTTACATGAATCAAAATAGCATGTGTAGGTAAAGACGTTAACAGGGCTAGTTCAAACTTTTTTTTTTCCTTTTCTGAGTTTCTAGTGCAGATTAAACATCCCATTCTAAGCTCTTTTCTCCCCTTCCAACTCCTTGCTCTTTGTTAAAATGAACTTCATTGTTTGGGGGCAGGTTGCTGGATTTTCTTTATAGTGCTTCCAGACCAACTGGAAGAGGGAAACAGCAGAAGACGCCCAGTGAAATCTGTTTGCTTCATTTTTCTAGCTGTGGCTCAGTTATTGTGAAATTAGCATTTCTGACAAGTGTATGCTAGCTGGTGTTTGGTCATGTGTGTACAAAGCCTCTTTGTTTATGCAGCATTAGAACCCCTGGGTTAGGCCATTTTATTGTCTATATTTACCTAAACAAAAACAAGCAAATCTTGGCAGTGTTCACATAAGATATTTTCCTGCCTGAGTAAGGAGGCAGCTATATTTCAGGGTTCAAGTTAAAGCAGGACTTTTTTTGTTTTATGTTAATTATCTCAAGGGAAACTCTAAGTCACCCAAGGGAGGATGAATCTAGAAAATGTGCAGAGAGTAATATACATCATTATAGAGTTATAAACATAGGATTGTTGGGAGTTTTGTAAGCATGAAAATATATATTTAATTGTTATACTAAAAGAAACCAGCATTTATGGTGGAGAGTGTTTTTCTCTTGAGACACAGGCCCGTCACTAAGTCTGATTACCAGCTAGAGAGTCACATGGCATTGTAGAACTCTCCATCAGTGGAGGCGGCATTTAATTTTGTTTTTATCCCCCCCAACATAGTATGGATTTTTGTCATTATCTCTTTGACTTAGCACGTGTTGAATGTCATATTACTAGATTAAATATTATAAAAGTTAATTTCTTTTTAGGGGAGGTTATAGTGAGCCAATATTCTAATCCATCCCTCCCTTTGACCTAATCAGGTACCTTGGATCCTTAGGACCATTCTGAAGTCTGTTTACAAATGTAATTGTTTAGAATTCCTGAAACACAGAACTGTTATTCTACCCCATACTTAATAGTAGCAGAGAAAAATAAACCAAGTAAATTCTTCTGTTGCATAACTTAGCTTCAGTGACCTTTGAGGTGACAAAGGATTTTATAATGGCTTCGCTCGTTACATAGGGCAGCGATTCTCAGCCTATGGGTTTTGACCCTTTTGGGGGTTGCATATCAGGTGTTTACATTAAGATTCATAACTAGCAAAATTACAGTTATGAAGTAGCAAGGAAAAAATTTTCTGGTTGGGAGTCACCACCATATGAACTGTTCTAAAGGGCTGCAGCATTAGGAAGGTTGAGAACCACTGATATAGGGGGACTTTTAAAAACTCAAAAGGAAGAACTATTTAAACAAAATCTTGCCTGGGTGGTAAGAAAGATAAAAATTTTATAGTATTAATTGATGTAAGAAATTGATTTAGGTTGGGTATAATTGAAGATGGAAACAAAGTGGTTTTTGTTTAACAGTCTTCATGTATCTATGAAGATGGTCAAAATGGTTAGGGGAAATATTAGAGAGGAGAACTTCTTAGAAATTATTTTACTGTTAATGTAAATAAAATTACCTTGAAAGTCCCTACTGATCCTATGGAATAAATTGAGCAGGTCTTCTGTGTTTGGTCAATAATTTAGTTACTGGATTTTTAGTTTATCATGCTAGACCCTATTACATTTTCTTCATGTGTATCATAAATGAAAATTACAGTTAAATATATTTCTGTGAAATCTTAGTCATAAAGTGTTGGTGATAATTTCTGCCTCAAGGAAAATATATGGCAGTGTATGTGAAAAGATAACTTGCCATCAAGTGGCAGAATTTTCTTTCCTTTTTTCTCCTTTTCCTCCCTCCCCCCCCTTCTTTTTCTATCCATTTTCTTGCTTCTGTATACTTTGAAGGAGACTGGTCGGAATGGACACATTTCCACATGGTCTATGGTGATGCATGTAGTTTGAAGATACCTCGTATCTTGTTCTTCTATTTGCTCAGTTTCTTTTTTTTTTCATGTTTTTCTGTGCCACTTCTTTTATTTTTTTTCATGTTTTTCTGTGCCACTTCTTTTAATTTTTTTCACATTTAATTTTTTTATTATTGCATTATAAATAGTACCATTCAAAATTTCCACCTCCTCCGCTCCTCCCATTTCCCTCCCGCTCCCCCCTCCCCCTCCCCTTTTCCCTCCAGTCCTAAGAGAGGGCAGGTTACCCTGCCCTGTGGGAAGCCCAAGGCCCTCTCGCCTCCATCCAGGCCTAGGAAGGTGTGAATCCAAACTGACTAGGATCCCAAAAAGCCAGTACATGCAGTATAATCAAATCCCAGTGCCATTATCATTGGCTTCTCAGTCAGTCCCCATTGTCAGTCATATTCAGAGAGTCTGTTTCGATCCCATGCTCGTTCAGCCCCAGTCCAGCTGGCCTTGGTGAGCTCCCACTAGATCAGGCACACCATCTCAATGGGTGGACGAATCCCTTGCGGTTCTGACTTCTGTGTTCATCTTCTCCCTCCTTCTGCTCTTCAACTGGGCCTTGGGAGCTCAGTCCAGTGTTCCAACGTGGGTCTCTGTCTCTATCTCCATCCGTCGCCTGATGAAGGTTCTTCTGCTCTTCGACTGGACCTTGGGAGCTCAATCCATTGCTCTGGTGTGAATGTGGGTCTCTGTCTCTATCTCCATCCATCGGACGAAATTTCTATGGATGTGATCAAGATATTCATCAGTGTGACTATGGGACAATGATAGTTCCGGCACCCTCTCCTCTGCTGCCCAAGGATCTAGCTGGGGACATCCCTGTGGACACCTGGGATCTCCTCTAGAGCCAAGTATCTTGCCAGTCGTAAAATGACTCCAATAATGTAGATATCTTATTCCCTTCTCCAACACCCACCTTTCCTCCATCTCCGCCCTCCCACTCCCCCAAGCTCTCCCCAGTCCTTCCCTTCTCC
>PVIU01006678.1:0-99234 GCA_004026605.1 Ondatra zibethicus
TGGGAACAATGCCATTGGATTGAGCCCTGTTGAACTTTTTTTAATATTCTTTTATTTTTCATTCAAAAAATTTACACTTCCTCCCCTTCTCCCAGTCCCCTCCCACCCCCCCACTAACCCTCCTCCCTCCCCCTGCTTCCTTAAGAGGGGGCAGGGTACCCTCCCCTGGGGGAAGCCCAAGGCCCTCCACCCTCCATCCCGGCCTAGGAAGGTGTGCATCCATATAGACTAGATTCCCAAAAAGCTAATACATGCAGAAGAGATAGGGCCCAGTGCCATTATCATTGGCTTCTCAGTCAGCCCCCATTGACAGCCACATTCAGAGATTTGATCATATGCTCATTCAGTCCTGGTCCAGCTGGATTTGGTGAGCTCCCATTAGATCAGGCACACTGTCACGGTTGGTGGTCCCGATTTCCTTGCTCATCTTCTCCCACCTTCTGCTCTTCGACTGGACCTTGGGAGCTCAGTCCATTGTTCTGATGTGAATGTGGGTCTCTGTCTCTATCTCCATCCACTGGACGAAATTTCTATGGTGATGATCAAGATATTCATCAATGTGACTATGGGACAAGGCTAGATCAGGCACCTACCTTCTCCTCTGCTGCCCAAGTACCTAGCTGGGGACATCCCTGTGGACACCTGGGATCCCCTCTAGAGCTAAGACTCTTGCCAATCCTAAAATGACTCCCTTAATGTAGATATCTTATTCCCTTCTCCAATATCCACCCTTCCTCCATCTCCACCCATTCACTCCCCCAAGCTCTCCCCAGTCCATCCCTTCTCCCTCCCTCTCTCCCTTTCACACCCCACCCCTACCTACACCCCTATCCCCATTCCCGTGCCTCCACCTTTTGCCCAGTGATCTTGTTTGCTTCCTATTTCCAGGATGATCTATATATGTTTTTCTCCCACACCATGAGTCTTTGATTTGATACCATTGGTCAGCCTCTCTGTTTTTATGCCAATACCAAGCTGGTTTCATTACTGTAGCTCTGTAATAGAGCTTGATGTCAGGGATGGTGAGGGCTCTGGAAGTTCCTTTATTGTACAGGATTGTTTTGGCTATCCTGGGTTTTTTGTTTTTCCATATGGAGTTGTATATTGTTCTTTCAAGGTCTATGGAGAATTGTGTTGGGATTTTGATGGGGATTGCATTGAATCTATAGACTGCTTTTAGTAGGATTGCTGTTTTTACTATATTGATCCTACCTATCCAAGAACATGGGAGATCTTTCCATTTTCTGGTATCTTCTTCAATTTCTTTCTTCAAAGACTTAAAGTTCTTGTCAAATAGGTCTTTTGCTTCTTTGGTTAGTATTATTCCATGATATTTTCTGTTATTTTTGGCTATTGTGAAAGGTGATGTTTCTCTGAATTCTTTCTCAGCTTCTTTATCCTTTGTATATAGGAGGGCTACTGATTTTTTTTTGAGTTGACCTTGTATCCTGCCACATTACTGAAGGTATTTATCAGCTATAGGAGTTCCCTGGTAGAGTTTTTGGGGTTGCTTATATATACTATCAAATCATCTACAAATAACAAAAGTTTGACTTCTTTCTTTCCAATTTGAATCCCCTTGATCTCCTTTTGTTGTCTTATTGCTCTAGCCAGAACTTCAAGAACTATGTTGAAGAGATATGGGGACAATGGGCAGCCTTGACTTGTTCCTGATTTTAGTGGAATCGCTTTGAGTTTCTCTCCATTTAATTTGATGTTGGCTGTCAACTTGCTGTGCAAATGGATGGAAATAAAAAACACCATCCTGAGTGAGGTAACACAGACCAAAAAGATGAATATGGTACATACTCACTCATAAGTGGATACTACCTATAAACAAAAGGAGATAGAGTCTATTGTTCACGATCCTAGAGAAGCTAAGTAAAAAGGTAAACCCTAAGAAAAATATATATTGATCCACCTGTAAAGTTGAAATAGACAAAATCACCTGACAAAATTGGAAACATATGGGTGGGGGGAGAAGGGAGGGGAGAAGGCAAGGAAGAGGAGTGGCAGGGAGGGGCAAGGAGAACTTGAGGGAACAGGTCAGTTGAGATGGAATAAGGACAGAGATGAGAGCAAGGAAAGAGATATCTTGATTGAGGGAGCCATTATGGGGTTAGCAAGAAACCTGGCTCTAGAGAAATTCCAAGAAATCCACAAAGATGACCCTAGCTAGACCCTAAGCAAAAGAGTAAAGGGTACCCAAACTGACCTTGCCCTGTAGTCAGACTGATGAATATCTTAAATATCATCATAGAACCTTCATCCAGCAACTGATGGAAACAGAGGCAGAGACCCACATTGAGCACTGGACTGAGCTCCCAAAGTCCAGTTGAAAAGTGGGAGGAATGAGAATATGAGCAAAGAGGTCAAGACCATGATGGATACACCCACTGAAACAGTCTACCTGAGTTCCTGGAAGCTCAGCAACATTAGCAGGACTGGGAAGGAACAAACAAACTAGTCCCTCTAAACATAGTTGACAGTTGCATGTCTGGGGCAGACTGAGGGACCACTGGCAGTAGCACCAGGATTTATCCCTACTGCTTCTACTGGCTTTTTGGGAACCTATTCTCTTTGGATGGATACCTTGCTCAGCCTAGATATAGTAGGAAGGGCCTTGGACCTTCCCCAAAACAATGTGCCTTACCCTCTCTGAGGAGTAGATGGGAATGGGGTTGGGGGTAAGTAGAGGGAATGGGAGGAGGGGAAGGAGTGAGAACTTGGTATGTATAATGAAAAAAGATAGTTTGCTTTTTAAAAAAAAAACCTTAGGCTTATCTCAATAGTGAGACATATCAGCTTCTGGCAGCACCAATCTACTTCAAGAGAATGATAGCCATTGAAGAGGCTCCTTTTGGAGTTTCCTAGCCATTGGCAAGAAACTGCTCTTTCCTGGACTGCTTGATGATATGCTCTATAAACTGGACCTGCAGGACCCACAGAAAAATGACTGCTGAACTTTCCTGAGGAAGGTAAGACAGTCCTTCAGGGTTCCTGCTTCATGAAAGAGTCTGCCAGACATTCTGCAGGGCACAAAAGAAAGTGACTGGCAGAACTGTCTTTGAAACTTCCTGCTTCATGGGAAAGCCTGATGGATACTATGGGCCTGTAGGCTGAAGATAGATACCTCAGTGTTAAAGAAGAACTTTGGGTGATTGTCCAGGCAGCGAAATGTCTCCGTCAATTCTAGAGTTTTGGAAGTTGCTTACAATGCACTTCCTGTTTACTTAGGTAATATTATATCTGTCCAGGGTCTTTGATGGGGTTGAAGACTAGATAGATATAATAATACCTTTCCTTATTTATGATAAAAGATAAATTAGATAAAACTTTAGACTCACAAAGATAGGATATTAATTTCCTTAACTTGACAAATGTAAATGGAATAAATATTATAACTGTAATTCTTGTTTGATACCTGTTCTGTTATATGTAATTTTACTATGTTAAATTTAAAACGTTCCTTTTTAATTAGACAAAAAAGGGGAGATAATGTGGAATGTTCTTCTGTATATGTATTCCTTTTATTGATTGATGAATAAAGCTGTCTGGGCCAATGGTTTAGCAGAGCAAACCAGGCAGAAAATCTGAACAGATATATAGAGAAAGAGTAGGTAGAGTCAAAAAGATACCACATAACTGCCAAAGGAGATGGTTGCTGGAGCCTTACCCAGTAAGTTACAGTCTTGTGGTAATACACAGAATAACAGAAATGGGTTATTTTAAGGTGTAAGGGCTAGCCAATAAGAAGCCTAAGCTATTGGCCAAGCATAGTTTCTATATGATTATTTGGGTCTGACCATTCAGGAAAGGAAAGAGAAGTCTCCTTTCTACAGGAGGAGTCTATGCAAAGATCCTGAACCAGAAGCATCTTTGGCATGCTTCAACCACAAGTGAGCCAATATGGCTGTTCAGAAAGAATATGGGGGAGAGAAGTAAGTAAAGGGATCAGAAAAACTCTTACCTCTAAAACACAAGGGGAACTTTGAAATACACAAGTGTTCAGGTTTCAAACCCAGAGACTACATTTCAGTTATTTGGGATAAAACCCAAGCAAACTTCAGTGGTCCCTGGGAGGCCCCCACTGAAAGATGTGGTCAAGAATCACTGTAAGTCACATAAATTAAGTGATTCAACTTACGTTTTTAGAAAGGACCACTCAGGTTTATGGATGGCTCATGAAAACAAGCAAGAACAGAAGTAACATGGCCCAGTCAAGAATGCTGTTGTACTATTACTGCAGCAACAGGAAATATAAATTTATATATTATACATGTATTCATATAAAATATTTCAAGCTCCATTTTAAGGAAAACCTCTGGTCATTTTAACATAAGATTTTCTCATATTTCTGCTAAAGCAATATGTTCTATAGAATATCTACGTTTTCCTGGTGGCTGATGTTTCCATTCTGGTATAACTTGACATATCTATTTGAAGATACTCTTCTCTCTGCAAAATATCTTAAAATAACTTTCTTTTCCTGAACTCCAAATTGGTAACAGAATACAAGTGCTTTAACTTTGCTGGATTCTTTTTTTTTAAGTTCTATTAGCAAATTAAAAGAAATTTGTCTAATACACTTTCTTTATTTAAACAAAAATTATTTAACACTGAAGAATGAAATACTTTAGAAGCACCTTAAAAATAAAATATAAAGACAAACTTCAAGCAAAAATCATTTTACAAATACATAGTATCAGGACAATTAACTCTAAACATCATGTCTTGTATTCTAAGATGGTGCCATGCAACCCTGCTTAGTCAAACAAGAAATGTTTCAATGTCACAACTAATATATTGGACTAAGTTATTTCAGAATATAGACACCTATAGCTTTGGATTATTAGGTTAATGGCATAATCTGGAGGTGAGGAACTAAGTTTCACAATGATGGTAATAATGAAAGTTTACTTACAATGACTAAAAGTTGATTTAATGAAAGGAGTGGTGAAGTATTGCATGTGTGTGGAAAAATAAAGTATTCTTGAAAAGACTGATTCAGTTGTGAAAAAACTGGGGTTATCAATAAAGCTTCAAGAAAGAGTGCCAAACAGGGGTGCATATGTTTCTCTGAGCTCATAGAACAAGATCAGAAATACAGTTTTCCTTTTATGATTGTAGCTTTTGTCTGGCCAGCAAAATTGAAAGGAAGAGAAAAAAATGTTTCAAAGTAGCAAAACAAATCCCAGTGATATTATAGATTGATTCAAAATATATCAGGATGGGTTTGTTTGTATCTTAAGATAAGACTTTTTCTTTTAAATTATTTTGCTTTGAGTTGTTTAAAACAATTTTGAAGCAATTCTCAGAAAATGTCATCAGTAGTAAGAACAATTATTGATGTGAAAAATTGTTTATAAAAGTACACTGATACAAATTGGCAGGCTCAATGTGTTTTGTGAAAATTTAATAGCTCGCTAAAGCTTTCATATAGTAAATTTACTTAAAACATATGTCTTGGTTATTTTTCTATTGCTTGAAAAAACACCATGCTCAAGTGAATTTATAGAAGAAGGTGTTTAATTTGGGACTTATAGTTTTGGAGGACTGGCGTCCATCGTGGCCAAGGAAAAGCATAGTGGCAGGGACGGCTAAGAGCTCCCATTTTATTCCACACGTAGGAGCAGAGAGGGGCACTAGGAATGGTGCAAGTTTGAAACCTCAAAGCTCACCCCTAGGGACACACCTCTAATCTTTCCCAAACAGCACTACCAACTTGTCATTAACCGTTTGAATATATGAGCCTGTGGGGAACATTTCTCATTCAAACCATCACACTCTTCATACTCATGGGGCTAAATAATTTTTAATTTCTCAATAAAATATCAACACTCTATGGGTTTAATCAGCATCTATAAAACATGTAATGTGTATCAGGGAATTGCTCGGTATATAGCACCTGAAATAAAAGTTACGATCTGAGAATAAGTTTTCCTTATCAAGGAAGAAGCAGAGTGGAATGCGGTTATATGGGACGACTTTCTGGTGACATTTGAAGGAGAAAAATGAGCCCAGAAGCTCACAAAGGACCATGCACATAAAAACAGAGATGCAAAAGCTGAGTAGAAATTTGTCAGGGGCTGGAGAAGTAGTTCAGTTGCTAGAGGGCTTACCCTGTATGCACAAAGTCAGTGTTCAATCCCCAGCACTGTCGAAAACTTAGAATGATAGCCTATGTCTGTGACCTCGGCACTCTGGAGGTAGACACACAAGGATCAGAAGCTCCATGCCATTCCTCCTCAGCTCACAGTGAGTAGGGGGTTAGCCTGTACTACATGGGATCCTGTCTCAAAAAGAAAAGAAATTTGTCAGAAATCAAGCATAGGACACTATTGTGAAGATAAGCCCTGTGAAATACACAGACATGGTCAGGGCTAGCATACTTGAGACATTTTTGAGCCTAAAATATACTGCAGGAAAAATGGGGTCCTAAGTCTTCGTACTGCCTTCTGTGCGCCCATGTAAGCGTTTGATCACTGGCCTCTAAGTGAATACTAATATTAACCCCAGAAGACTTCATAATATAATCAATGATTCTGAAAAAAAGTTAGGACTTTTCTCTCTTTCAGCATCATATTATGGAACATTATAAAGGTACAGAGAACGTTGTATACTCATCATTTCAATTGTACAGCTAGCATTCCTTTTTGCTTGAGTACAGTTGGAATAGGTGTGTAAAATTCCATCTTTGGGTCAATCTCCACTGAGCAGCTCAGCTCCCTGGAAAATGGGAAACGTTTTCCTCTTTCTTCTCATTTCTAAATTTGGGCTTGTGACCTTGGATGTTGCAGGCGGTATGTTGTAAAGCACCCGTATCTTGTGATCTTCCTCAAGGAGTATTGATTGATTTCTGTTTTAACGTAGCTTAATTTGAATATCAGGCTTTAAGTAGCAGTTAGTCATCCTACCCTTCACTGAGCTGATTGGCGTCCACTCTGCATGCATGTACTGTGATCCTAAGGCTTGGGAACCTCTATACTTTGGCTCTCTCCTTTTTTTGGCATTCCTTCCTCTACTCCTCACTCAAAGTGCAAATCAACTACTCTGTGTTTCTGGCCATATCTTAGGCATCTCTGTGGCTCTCGAGTTGGGCCTTCCCCTCGGGCTGAAAGTAGGAAGAAGACGAGGCAGTTCCACCAGTTCTGTTCCCATTTTCTGAACTCGAACAGCTTTGCAGAGAGCTTCCTCTTCTCTTCTTGCATCCTGAAGATAATTATTCTTACATACTATGCAAAGTTTATAGATATTATTTGCAGAATGATTGTTGTAACTAGCTACTTGGGCTTTGGTAGAAGTGGAACCTGAATTTCTAATTGAATTATTATTTCTCTAAAAGAAAAAGAAAATCATCATTCATTAATGCCAAGCAATGGAGTTAGCAGTGAGAGTAATGTATCCTCACTGGCATCGTATAAGAGGAATTTATCACTGCTGTGTGACATGTAAGGTATTCTCTGGGCAAGGGTGAGGAAGAGGAAGAAGGTCATAGATGTTGAAGATGTCATTCTCATTCATTTCTTCACTTTCATTCTCAGCATAAACCCCAAATCATTTTTTATACTTTATATTTCATATTTTACATTCTTTTGTCTTAGGGCCCAATCCCATCTTCATAAAATGCACCCAAGGCAACAACTGTATATAGGACACTGCCCTAGCCACAAAAATCAAGCATGGAAAAAAGTCAAATCAGTTAATTGTCTAACAGTTAGCCATATTTTAAGGTAAAACTAAGAATTGTCTAGTCATATCTGAGAAAAATGAAGACTCCCCAGAATTTAAATTATGAACTACCCTATTTAAAAAAGTGTACATATCTACCATTACTAACAACAATCACTGTTCCAAAGGAATAATATGCTTGAATATATTAGGTCTTTATCATATATGGTAAGTATTTTTTGAGCCCCTACCATGTGCTCTGAACTCCTCTAATCACATAAATAGAAAATAACATAGCCAGAACCCTGCCTTGTGGAGTCTAGGTTCTAACAGAGAGAAACCTACCCATAACAGGAAATGAAAGTAAAATGTACAGAAACCAAGCAAGTTGCAGTAACATACAGCACAAAGATATCCTTGTGAGCGGTGCAATCAACAACTAAGTCTCCAGAATGTAAACAAAGTCTGTAAAGGTTGTAGCATTTCTAAAATAAAATATCAAACTAGTGTTCACAGTTAGCTTAGGACAAAGCCAGTCCCAGGCCAGTTAGTGCTACAAATGAGACCCTGTCTCAACATATAATATTAATATTTACTTTATCTTCCCCTCATTTGCTTCTTTTTCTAATATTTCTATACTTTGTGATGGCTAAGTAAGTGTGTTTCAGTCAATGAGTGAATGATATATTTGGTTAAATGAACTTGCAGTTCTTATTATCATTGCTAATATCAGCATAATTATGACACACATATCTGTATACACATATATCTCCTATAGGAACATGCATATCGTTAACAGAGCAACACTTGAAATGTTTTACTTAAAGGGGGATTTTTAAAGATGCCCTAAGAAATAGAGATGCATTTGTAAATTTTATAGCTAAAGTAGTTAATACAATTCTTTTTTTGTTAAATTTTATTCTGCTAAGAATGAAGAAGTGGCTGTCATGACCAAGAGTCGAGGAAAGGTTACCAGCATCTAAACTAGGAGTACAGGGAGTGAGGAAACGATCTTAGAATCTGCTGTAGAAGTTTGAGCGACAGCACTGACTGAAGCCAAGGATTGCCGGAACAGAGGAATCAGAGCTAGACAGCCCAGGATGACCACAGGCTTTGGAGACATGGAATCTATCCATTTCACCAGGGAAAGATGGGTTTTCACAGGAAGCTTAATAATCCAATTGGGAATTTTTCCAGATTCAACCCTCCTATGCACATTCAACAAAAAAATGGTAGCATGAGTGTGGAGTTTATTGGAGAACAAGGAATTGGATGTGGATCAAAAATATCCACCAAGAAGAAAACTACCCATTGTAGGTAGGGAGTGATAGTGAAAGATACCTGACATTGATTTGGGCCTCCACCAAACTCCTAGCTCCCTCAGAAACTCCTAAAGTACAGTAAAACCTAGAGAGCTTTGTCACCAGTTAGTAACAGAAGTGAATTTTGATGGAGTCCCAAGGAAAAAGAGAGAGCCGGATTAAGTCATACAATGAGACAAGTATCACGTACTATAAAAAATTATTCATTTATGTATAATATATGTACATACATAAACATTACTGAATATTATACGCTAACATATCCAGATGAGATTAAATCAACTAAGAAAGTGAAAGTAGTTATGAAGGTACAGCATGATTTAAATATAGAATATTTGTCAACAGGACAATTTAGAACCAAAGAATAGGCAGAACACACAGGCTACAAAGCAGGTAAGAAAGGACACAGAAATTGCAGCAGGAACACTGGATACAAATCTCACATCATTCCATTTACAAAGCTGGGTCCCCACTCAGAGGGTAAGGTAAGAGTTAGAGTGTCCAACTGATAGCAGCTCTGTGTTTCTCCATGAACATTGTCCTTCCTATTTTGGGTGTCCCCAGCCGTAGCACACAGTGTCCTCCTCACTATCACCCACCTTAGTCTCCTCCTGTCATTCATCCTCTCCCTGACACTCTCTTAGCCTTCCCTATGCATGATGGGTCCAGTATTGTTGCTTTCCTACAGCACCTGACGTAGCTGTTCCCATTATAAAGAGTAAAAAGTCTTACCCAGAGCAGCCTTGTTGTCTTTCTGGAAACCTTTCCTACCCTAAGCGATTCAGACGTTGACAGATGACACATGGTAATTGGTGACAGTTTCTCATAGTAGACAGTCTTAGAGTAAATGGGATAAATGAGACCTGAATGGTCTCATCATAGCATAGCAGATGTTGTGACTCTAAAAAGGGGGAATGAGAAAACCCTTTCAGAAATGTTACACTTGCCATTAATAAATGAGAAGCAATAACTGAATACAAATGCAGCATGCTGCATACTCGATATTTGTGTTATTCTGATGATGACAATGCAGGAAGCCCTGTAATTCCATTGAGAAGCATTCTCTCCCAGAGATGGGCAGGTAACACCATTACCGAAAATAGATAGATAGATAGATAGATAGATAGATAGATAGATAGATAGATAGATAGATAGATAGACAGACAGACAAGGCAGGCAGGCTAGAGGTCACAAGGAGAATAATATTTAAGCCAGTAAGTAATGATGCCCTCATGCTTTTTCACATAAGAAAATAGCTTTGTCTAAACCAGATTATAGAAGTTCTAATTCTCATTTCTGCTGTTTTGGAGTTGCATTTTCTCGGTGTTAGGAAACTCACTTGGAAAGTAAGGGTGACTTAGAAAATCTGTAAATTGGAGCTTAATATTGAAACCAAGGACTCTAAAGCCACAGGGATTTTATTTTAAAGATGACTGCATTCTTTTCCCGTGGAAGAGAACCTGACCTCACAGATGAATGCTGGTGATGGAGAATTCCATTTTGCTTGGGAAACCTAAGAAGAAGTTCATATATAGCATCCAGCATTGGTAAAGCAAGACTGTTTCAGAGAATCCTACAGAAATCAAACAGTGTGTCCCAGCCACTTCTCAAGCCAGCTACTAGGGTACATGATGTAAAGGTTAATTTTTCAAAAGTAGCTATTGTCGTTTAATAGAATAAGTGACTGTGAGTGTGCCATCAAAATTCCAAGTAGACAATGGCTCTGCTAGCTGGGATTGAAGAAGAGCGATCAGGATGGTGTAAGAGAGATGGTTGACTTCCTACATAAACAAATATTGGAGGCTGTCAGAGTTAGCAGACTGTTTCCATAGTAATATCCTAATAGACCTGCTGGGCAAATTATTTCTCCCTCTGCTCTCTCTAGCGATATGTGAAACCAATCATACCCAAGATGAAATATATGAATAACTAGAATTCTGAGCACAGAGAGAAGAGATGAGCTACCTCATTACACCTGCCCCTAAGAAAGAACTAGAAAAGCAAGCCCATTTTTGTTCTTTTGGTTTGGTTTGGTTTGTTGTGGGTTTTGTTTCGTTGGTTGGTTTGGTTTGGTTTGGTTTGGTTTGGTTTGGTTTGGTTTGGTTTGGTTTGGTTTTATTCCCAACAACTTCTGCCTGCTGGCTAGAGCCAAAGATGGAAGAAAGAAAAGCATTTGAAAATCTCCTTTCTTCCCATTTCTGTTACTAGTGAATGAGAAAAGAGGAACGCACTCGCAAACAGAATAGGGAACAGGGAGTTGTTGTGAGCCAAAGGAGGCCCTTTTTTGCTTGGCATCCAGGTTAGAGCACAGGGAATCTGCTTGGGTCTACGTGCTCTTGCTGAAAGGCTCAAAACTATTGTAAAGAAAGAGGTTACAAACCCATCAGCACAAACCTGGTTAGTAGACTATTTCGCCACAGCTTAAATTATCTCAATTTTTATTAGATTCTTTGCTTTAATTAAATCAGAACACAGATTAATTAGAAAAGTATAAAATATGTGTGCCGAAGACAATTATTCTGTGACATTGCAGGTGCTGCAGGTGGAGAGCAGATATGGCATCCATCTAGCAGAGGACTGTTGACTTTGTGTTTAAATTTAATTAAAGCCAGTTCCGGCTCTCAAGTGCCCTGAGACACCCAGGTTTCCACAACAGACTTATTGGTTTGAAATCAACTCGAGAGGGAATCCAAAGAGAAGGCTGAGTGGGGGTTAGAGGTTGGACATTGTTTTCCTTTAGATTGGAATTAGGAACCACTCCTGATTAACCATATTATGCTGAATTTGAAGAAATCTATTGCAGATTGTCTAACAGCTAGGCTGAGCAGCAATGGATGAGTCTCTGAAACAACGATTCACCCAGCACCAGCTATAAGTACATCCGACGATGGAGCCATGGGCAACAGCAGCACACAAAAATTGCAAAAGACTTGTTGGGAAGGAGATGTTCAACAGGACAAAAGGGCTGAGAGAGGGCAATTGATCAGAAATGACTAGAGTTCATTATCTTCATGTATAAAACTATCAAATGATAAAATCATTTAAAGAAAATGAAAGAAATGAGGAATACTGATCACTTTGAAGATGCAAGCACAGTCTTTGTCAATAGCAGAAAAGAGCCAGGAGGATGAAAGGAAGAGATCCTTCCAGTCAACACGTCCTGTAGTGTTTTGGCTTATGAATACCCACGGATACATCTATATCACAGAGCCAGCTAGCAATGTCATTATGCACGAGTGTGTGGAAAGTGTTTGGAAATTGTTAAGTCACTCAGGAAATTCAGGTTTGTACAGGATGACAAATAGCTCTTCCTTCCCAGCATGCAGAGCATGTCCGCCACTGCATTAATTATCAAAGCATAGAAAAGCAACCCCTGCAATATTGTACCAAGTACAGCTTAGAAATGCAGACACAACGATGGAAATTGCAGGAAAAGACCTAGGAGAACACAGTGTAGTCTGCCACTGAGTTAGAAAACCCAGCTAGTACCTCCTTGCATTTAAGCCATGAAACAAGAAAAAGCAAGCACAATAGATTTGACAAAACCCCTAAATGAAACCTTAGCTCCTTTTTTTTTTTTTTTTTTTTTTTTGGAATCACAGCATAGCAAACCGTTGACTGTTTCATCCCTAACTCAGGCAGCATTCAAAACATAACACCCAGCAGGGTATTTATCCCACTATCCTTTGCCCAAATACAGATTTCCATAAAATCAATTAATCTTTGGGGTGGAAGGGTCCTTGGGGGTCATGAAACCCAACCTCCCACCCAGTACTCCCACAGCCAGAAGATTATCTAGTCTATGCTCCCTGCTGGGGCGCTTACCACTGCGTAGGGCAGCTCTTTCCACTGATGAATAGCCTCAGTTATTAGAGTTGATAATATTGGGCTGAAATCTGCCCCCTGGTAATTGCCACCCACTGGTCCTAGCTTTGTCCTCTGAAGCGTTTCAGAGTCTCACCCCTCACTGTCACCATGACAACTCTTCAAATATTTGAAGGCAAAGAAAACTTCTCCATGCAGGCTGTGCACTCAGGGCTTTCATGCATCTTCATTTAGAAGGGGCCCTTTACTCTCTCAAGGCACCATCCTCTCATTGTATCAGTGATCAATGCCAATGTTAAGACACACTTATCAGAACACAGGACAGTATTGTAATCAGGGCCCAATGCAAATCTCCTGTTCTTTCTGAGAGAGTGTACAGTTGTATACAAGAGAATAGAATGTCATTCAACAGTAAGTGTAAACTGTACTGCTTACTACCAGAAGCAGAAACTGTTGTGTTCAACCCCGATGTCCTGAGTGGAAGTTTTCAAAGTAAACATTATGTCATATGGATGACTTTAGTCTCAATAAATAACTTCAGGGACTCATGATATAAAAGACTGTACACTAAGCTTTAGGGGCATTCGAGATGTTTAGGTCTGATAGAAAAACAATCAGGTAAGTGCACAAGTAAGTTATACAAAATAATTACAGAAAGAAATGGGGCAAAGCATCCAGCGTAGCAGAAAGAGAGACCAGTTACAGAATGTGTGGTCTTTAAGCCTGCACAGAGGTGGAAAGAGGCAGGAATGGAGGAGAATTTGAAGGATGGGTTAGACTTTAATGAGCAGAGAAGTACATGGCAGGAGAGGGAGACTTAAGACAACTAAAGAAATTGAAGGAAGAAGGCAATGATCCCCACAGGAAAATAACAGCTCCATCTGACTGAAATGCACAAGACAAGAAGGGAAGGAATGGAACATAAAAGTCCGAAAGCTGTCTGAAGGAGTTAGATAGTTTTAAATACAACAGTGCCAATTATGTTAACCACATACATTTGACAGATCACCATCATTGGTAATGACTTTTTCACTCAGTCTGGGGATTTTCTAAGAAGTTTTCTCCCATCTTCTTAATATATTCAAATTCAATTTGGCCACACAAACACTAGAAAAATCACACATGTGGATATTTTGGTAAACACAGCAGACAACAAACTGTGTTATATTCTTCGGTGTTATTCACATGCCAGACAGTGTGTTGTGCTTTACACGAATAAATTCACACTTACTTTATCCATATTGATTAAGAAGAGTGTTTCCTCTAGAAGGAACCAATGCACAGAAAGCTTTAGACCATTGCTCAAAGTATGCAGCTAACAGGTAAGAGTTAAGATTTGAAGATAAAGACATAGAATTCACTAGTTTTACTATTCAACGTCCTCACCATAAATACGTGACTCTCTTCTAATCTGTTTATAATTTCACTAATTCAAGGATTTTTTTAAGGTTGTTTTTAGTGCACAGGATGAGCCACAGCAACTTTTTTGGCTCTGTTTCTATCCCTTCATCATCCGGAACTCTTCCACTGAGGTGGATGCTGATTAAGGGACTCATTTAACATGTTGAAGCCAAAGAACCGTGAGTCATCTCAGCAAACAAACCATACTCCACGGTTAAGCAAAGGAAAACTTGCCTGTGGTAAAAATATATCTATAGATCATCCACAGTTCCACTCATACCTCCTCTCGAGCAGTTTCCATAATTAAGAGTCAACTAATCCCACTGCCAGCCCCTCCCTCTCAACAGCCCCAGACAGATCAAAATGGAACCCGCTGTTAAAATCCCAAAACAGAAAATTCCACCGCACCCCCAAGGTAACCAATCCCCCTGCTGACCACTTAGAGATCCACTTATTCATCCGCTCTTGCAAGTTTATTTACAGGCTTGACAGTGAATGCACTTTGAGGACTCTCGGGTCCCCATGAAAACCTGCTTTGTTCCCCGGGGGCCGCTGGCTCTGTTTCAGATACCAGGGCATTTAGTGGGGTCGTGGTTTGCTTTCTGCTTCAGATTCCTTAGCTACTGAGACCCACTGAAGTTAGAGGGCAGAAGTGGAGGCTGAATGGAAGACCTTCCTCTGATTGGCACTGGTCTTGGAGTAGGCGGGCAAAGGATAGGGCTGCTGGAAGCCTCCAAGCACTGAAACAACGGAGCCCTCTCCAGGCGCATCCCACACCCTCCCTTTATGCAAGCTTGTGTGGGGAATGGGTTAGGCTACAGTGAGGAAGAGACCCCCCCCCAAACCTGAGTTCTCAGAAAATGCAGTTCACCCTGTCAGTAACCAGCTATTCCTATGTAGAACAAAGTATAGAAAACATGAGTCCTCGTGGTAGAAGCAGGGAGAAGAACATTAACAATCCAGATGCCTTTCATTTATCTGCAGATGAATGGGGGTTGCAGATCACCTGCTGGGAGGAACCCCTCTTCTGTGGACCCAGGGTAGTACTACACTGTGGACCAGGGATTTCACTGCAGTAGAAGGGGATGGTAGGGTTTGGCATTGAGAATGGGCTATTCTGCCTTGAGATATTTCTAGGCCTAAAGCCCTTTAGCATCCTCTCTGTGTTGAGATGTAGGAGAGTAAAGGATAATGGACAGAGTCCTTATGTGAAGATGCTGTGGAGGTAGCCATTCTGGGTCTTTCTCCTTCCTCTGGCGTCTATTGAAAATCACATAGAGTGCCGTGGAAAAGCAAAGGGATTCCCCTAAGGACTGCCCACCATATCCCTACTGCTGTGTGAGAAATACAGTACGACTTTTAACTTTTGGGTTAAAGAGCAACAAGCAGATTAATATAAAGGACTGTTCTGAGCCAATAAGGCAAATGTTTATTAAACACTTCTCCACAAGAACAAGGCCACAGCAAAGATTAGTTTCTAGTTTAGCAGAATAGCTGTGATTGTCTATCTTCTGCCCAGTACTCGACTTCAGGCTGGCTGCTCTAGGAGTGTAGTCCATACAACCACCCCATAAGCAGGCATGCACGGTCCCATTTTATAGACATAAAAATGGAAACAGAAAGCAGGACAAAAGTTCATGCCTTTAATCCCAGCACTTGGAAGGCAGGCAGACCTCTGAGTTCAAGGCCAGCCTGATCTACAAAGCGAGTTCAAGGAAAGACAGGACTGTTACACAGAGACACCCCACCTTGAAACAACAACAACAAAAATAAACACACAAATAGAGTTTAAGTCACTTAACCAGGAATACTGTGTTGTAGGGGAAAAGATTGGACTGAACCCTAAGGGCCTCTTCCTGTCAGGCCGCAGGTCCCTGAGACACCATGGAGAAGGTGGTTGTACTCCTAATAGAGAGCTGTCATATTTTTTGTATGACATACCATTCAACAGACTATTTCTTAGCAAATCCATATTAATGTTAAAGATATCTCAACAATTTTCCAGGAGAGGAAGAAACAGTGGAGGGTAGGCCCCACGAGACAAAAGCACCCCATCTTGCACCCTTCTTTGAGGGTGAATAACTCTGATCAGCATCTCCCAATGTGTGTTTGGAGAGACACGAGGCTCTTGAGACATAACATTTTTTAAGGAACCAAAAAAAAAATTCATATAATTAGCTTTGTTTAACTTGTCAGTTCAAAACTTACTTGACCTCCTGCTCTGCAGAACTAAGAGTTCACAAAACACTTCAAGATGAAGACTAAAGACACCAACTGCCCCTCAGTTACCCCGAGGCAATCCAGATATGGAGGTGTGTATTAGATCCTTGGGCAGAATTTAGCCAGGGCCATTTGCAGGCTGTGTGGGTGTCAAGAACTCGAAGGGCTTCCATGTACTGATGATTGAGTGAGTCATCTGGCCCACTCTAGAATGTAATAAGTAGAAAGTTGGCTTGGAGATTAATGAAAAAATATATATATGAGTTAAATGTACCTACCAGATGTCAAGTAAGGCTTAATATATGTTAGCTATGACTTTTTAAAAGCTATGTTAAGTTTTGAAGGTGAGACGATAAAGGACCTATGAAAATACACTATAAACTACATGCATAGTCCTATATAAATGTCAATTGCCGCTTGTTATTCTCAGAAATTCCCCAGCCTCTGTAGCAGGCAGCTGTTCTGTAGCTATTTCCTCCTAATTGAACATTCCCTCCTGGAGGGAGGGAGGGAGGACGCCCTACAGACTCAGGAAGCTTGGGAAGCTACTGGACTCACAAGGCATCTTGCCTACTTTCTAAAACCTGTAGGCAGTTTCTCTGGACAGAAGACTCTCCAGTGGAACTGCCTGAAGGTTGCACAGGGATCTCCAGAGACACACCTTTCCTGAGTCCTCACGCATGACTTTGCAGTGTTTTTCAGTGATGCAGCCACCTTCGGGTCACTCATCCTCTTGTAAGTAGACCCCGACCCCCAAAAAAATCAAAAAATGAAAACAAAACAACAACAAAAAAACCTCATTGGTTCCCCAAGCTAGGCTTGGATGAAATCATTTATTTGGTTGCTGTCAGTGCCCACATAGAGTAATAAGATCTTTGTTCATGTCTCCCCAGAAAGATCACCGAACAACAGCAATCTATATCTTCTATGACTGCCAAAGACTAATTATTTGGTTTGCTAAGTTTTCATTATTCTTGTGCTTCTGACCTTCAGTGCAAAGAAGTAATTCTTCTTTTCTCATTCCAGAAACGGAAATTAGATTTCAAGAACCTACTTCTTAGGAGTGAGACACAAGTCAGTGAAAGCTCTCAGGTAGGGGTCTGCAGCCACTGAGGGATAGGAGACCAGAGACCACCTCAAGGAGATCAGAGGAAAGGATAATGGAACAATCCACAAGGATGGATAGTTTTTGTTCAAGCTGTCCAATTCAAGTTAACCAGCATCTTCCGGAATTTCAAATGTCATATAAAGACTTGAGGCATTTGAAAACATATCTGAACAGCGCTAGGCCAGAGTGTGACATGCACAGCATTTCTGGAAACAGCTGTTAAGAGCCCTTTGTCTCCTGCTACAGTGAACTCTGGTGAACACATCTCTTGTGCAAGTGCGAGCTGTTTGAATAGGTCCTCTCTCCAAAGGCTTTGTTAATTCTTCTGTGTTCTGAGAGAAAGTAGATGACATCTGTATTATAAGTCTGACAGGTTAGGCACAGCAGGGTGAAATCCAGGTACCTGAAAGAGGTGAGCATCCTTCCCAGAGAGGACGACTGCCCAGATGCACTGAAAGCAACTGTCAAAACTCACTACAGACGCTTGTGCACAGGCATGCTTACCTGGCTGACTATGGGCACTTGATACATGCATATAAACAACACTCAGAATTCTACACCAAGAGTCCTTGGGTTTGAGTGGCAGACATGACAACAAAGATAAGAGCTCCACGATAGTCCTCCTTCCCTTCAGTCTGTTTATCTCCTCCTGTTCTCGCTCCTACTTCCCACCTTTCTCAGCCTCTTCCTTTCCTCTCTGAGCACTTTTCCCACACTGCCCTCTGGCCTGCTACTCTTTTATACATATATAAATTATACATATATAATTTTAATTACATAATTATAATTGTATTTATATTAAATTATTATATTTAATTATATGATTTTACATATATATACAATTGCTTTTATTGAGCTATACATTTTTGTCCACTCCCCATCCTTCCTCCCCTTTCCCCTTTGCCTGTTACTCGTGTCCTCACAACCCCAGAAATGTGTTCCTTAGTAGCAGAGACCAAGTCTGCACAAGATTCGCTTTCTTTTTGGTGCTCCTCACTAATAACTGATGTGGTTCTTCTCACGCAGCAGTATCTAGGTCACAGCTTTAAACACTTAAATTACAGATAGTATTTACTATATATATTATTTCCATAAATTATATGCATGTTCTCAGATGCATAAATCTGTATATATGTACATACATATATAAATATAATGCAAAATTATTTAATCTAAGAAAGTCATTGATAGGTTAGATAATGAAAATCCGCACTGACATTCAGGAGGGCATGCCAGAGACCATTCCCCATCATGAGAGTAAGCAAGTTCTGTCTCCATGTGACTCCAGCTTTGCCACATTGTGACTGCTGACTCAGTGTTTTCATTTCTTCACAGAAATATTTGCAGTAGCTCCTATATTTAACAAGCCATCCAGTTTGTGCTTAATGTTTTATAAACACAAAATAAGGATACATTTTTAGGCAAAAAAAAACCACACTCACACACAGTAATATTAAATAGTGCTGAGGAAGCACCGTAATTTGGAACAATATTCTTGATGTATAAGGGGTTTGTTGGTTTTTTTTTTGAGTTTTATTTGGGTAGCTGTTACCTTAGAACTTGAGAAAATACACACAAACTGCTAAGATATTAAACATAATCATGTTGAGAAGCCAGAGAGCTTTATTGTTTTGCTTATAAACAAACACTTGTGAATGAAATGCACCCTTGACCATGACCCTTCTTGTGTGTTAGGTAGACGTTTTCACTAAGGCTAAAACCAGTTGCTATAATAGCCTCTTAAAATGAATTGCATTAATTTTAGACTCCTTTGAAAAATTCCAAAAATGGAGAATTTGTTGGGTGGTGGGAAGTTACATAGTTTCTTTGATACTCTAGGACAGTGATTCTCAACCTTCCTAATGTTTTGACACTGATACAGCCCCTCATTGTGTTGGCTTCCAACAATAAAATTACTTCATTGCTACTTCATAACTGTAATTTTTCTGCTGTTAAGAACTGCAATGTAAATTTCTGATATATAGGATATCTGATATGTGAGCCCAAAGAAGTCATGACCCACAAGTTGAGAACCCCTGATCTAGAGGACTCCCTCCCTGCAATGAGCTCTTAAAATGGGTGTCCTGTATCCTGGCTTAACAGCTTGTTGTGACACAGACAATGAAAAGTCACTTGCACAGGATCACTGGGTCACTTCAGCCAGAGTAATTTCTTTCCTCCCTCTAATAATATGGCTTTTAATCACAAACAATATGATGGTATAGAAGAAAACTACAAAGAAACTCTCAGAGTCTTGAGTTTACAACCTAAATCACATCCTAATACAACTATGTAGAAGCTGCATTTGGATCTCAGCTCTACAACTTCTGGGCTGTGTATTCTGCATACAACATTTATCCCCATGAGCCCTTCTTTCTTGGATATAAACTGAAGATAATCATATATATCTCAAAATGCTATGAGTAATAGGTAGGATGACATGCATAAAATTTCAAAGCATATGTTGGATGTGGTGGTGCAAGTCTTTAATTCTAGAACTTGGGAGGCAAAGGCAGGCAGAACTCTGTGAGTTCAAGATCATCCTGTTCTATACAGCAAGAACAGGCCAACCAGGGTCACATAGTGAGACCTTATGTCCCCACCACAGCCACCAAAAAAAAGGCTCAAACCATAGCCTAGAGCAGTAGTTCTCAACTTGGAGGTCATGACCCTTTTGGGGTATCACATATCAGATATCCTGCATATCATTACAATTCATAACAACAGGAAAATACGATCATGAAGTAGCAATGAAATAATTTCATGGTTGGGGGGGTCATCACAACATGAGGAGCTATATCAAAGGGTCACAGCATAAGGAAGGTTGAGAACCCCTGGTCTAGACACATCATTAGAGTTCTATAAGGTATGTGTGTTTGCACATGAGTATACTACCTTGTGGAAGCCAGAAGAAGATGTGGGGTGCCTTGGAACCAAAATTACGGGCAGTGATGAGCCACTGACTTGCGTAAAGCAAGCTCGGACCCTCTGCAAGAGATGTAAGTGCACTTAGTGCCCTTAATTACACAGCCATTTCTCTAGCTCCATCCATTCAATACTCATTCTACCTGAAACTATCCATGTTCAGCCTTTGAAAATAAGTATGCATAGCTTCTTGTCTCTTGTTGCCCATTCCAAACCCCTGGAGCTATAATCTGGGTGTGAGGCTCCTAGTATCACACTAATCCCTCCCTTAGGCAATCTCATACCCAGAAAAAGAAAAACCACAGTTGTTTTCAAATATCAGCTTTCGAACATGATGACAGTGTTGGAGGTTTTCAGTTGCTGTGATAAACACCATGGCCAAAAGCAACCTGGGAAGCAAAGAGTTTATTTCACCTTACAGCTTCTAAATCTATCGCTAAGGCAGGCCAGGGCAGGAACCTGGAGATAGGAACTAGAGCAAAGGCCATGAAGGAATACTTGGAGGTGGCTTGCTTCTCATGCCTTGCTCAGCCCACATTCTTGTAGTACCCAAAATCACCAGCCCAGGGATGTCACTGCCCACAATGAGATGGACCCTTCTGCATCAATGATTAATGAAGAAAATGCTCTACAGACTTGCCCACAGGCTTATATGGTGGGGGTATTTTCTCAGTTAAGTTTCCCCTTTCTCAAAGGACTCTA
Source organism: Ondatra zibethicus (assembly GCA_004026605.1). Lineage (NCBI taxonomy): Eukaryota > Metazoa > Chordata > Mammalia > Rodentia > Cricetidae > Ondatra > Ondatra zibethicus. The sequence continues at coordinate 21,175 of PVIU01006678.1, forward strand.
GCCTGGGTCAAGTTGATATAATTTTGCAGCACAGATAGAGTTGTTTTGTCTTGTGTTATGGAGAGTAGTCATTACTAAGGTGAAGTTTTACATTGAAGTACAGCCTTCCAAGAACAGTAAAAGGTGTATGTGTCTGGGTCTAAATCCGTCCCATGGTTCACACCTCATTTCAGACATCTTCCCACAGACCATGAAAGAGCTATACCTCATCTGATTCTAAATTGGGCAGAGGAGGCATAATGACACTGGAGGATCACAGACAAGGTCTTGCCCTCGTGTCAAGTTTACTTCACTCTCCCAAGCGGAAGGAATAAAGAAAGTATTGTGCTTTGACTTGGGGGCTATATATACACCTTCGTAATTACAGATGTGAAACCGTCTTCTTTTGTACAAAACTTCTGGCTAGAACCAGAGTTTTAAGGCTCTAGATAACAGCTTTCCAGTAGCTATTTGTATTTCTCTTCGGAGTGACTGTCAGTGGTGTCTCAGCTTGCAGAAATGTACTCCACAAAGTAAGAGAAGATGATTGTCTTTCTGGAAAAAAGGGCCTCTATCTCCTGGGAAGCAGGCAAGAAGGCGTGCATACAATCTTCAGTCATCTCAAGCTTTTGCCACAGCACCACATGTAACAACGAAACCATTTTAACTATTAAGTTGAAGAATCTGCACAACACTTTGCATTGTAAGCTCTTCTGCAAAATAATATACTCATAAATTAATTTCCAGGAGAAATATATTCTGTGCATCTCTCTCTCTCTCTCTCTCTCTCTCTCTCTCTCGTATGTGTGTGTGTGCTCATGAAGTGGTACATGCATGCATATGCTTTTGTGTGTTTTAGCCAGAGGTCAGCTTCAGGTGTTGTTCCTCAAGAGATGTCATTTGAGGAGGGTTGTGTTACTGTTTGTTTGTTTACATGGGCACAAGATGTGGAGGTTAGGGGACAATATTATAGAGTCAGCTCTCTCCTTCCATCATCACATGGGTACTTGGGATCAAAGTCAGATAATGAGGTTTTGTGGCCAGCACTTTTAGCCATTAAACTGGACTGGCACACCCCTACACCTTGTTTTTCGAAACAAAGTCTCTGCCTTGGACCTGGGACTTTCTGATAGGCTAGGCTATACGACCACCAAGCCCCAGTGACCCACTTGTCTTCTCTTCTCCAGTGATGACATTAGAAGCTCTTTACATAGATGCTGGGGATGTTGGAATTTGTTCCTCACACTTGTACAGCAAAACACTTCACTGACTGAGCAATCTCCCCAGCATGCAAACCTTATTTTTAAAGGCAAGTGTTAATTATGTCCAAGCTGTGCTCTTCCCTATGCAGGCTATATTCTCCATACGCACAACTTGCTGCGCTCTCTCTCCAACGGCCCCTTGCAAATCAATGAGTGGTTTCTAATCTAATAAAATTATGTCAGTCTGAGTTTGTTTTACCCAGCTCATCTATGCCCTTTCCATCTGAAAGCTTAAACTAAAGAGATTTATTTGATCCTACACTTTGTGTTTGCTCTGGGAGAGGCGCAAGAAACAAAAAATTCCTGAAAGAACCGTGTTTTGCTAGTCGTGAACTGGAGAGAAACAGAATGTGTGGGTCTAGGAGACACTGAGAAAACTAACTTAAAAACAGAAGCTGCTGCTCAGCCTTCTGGCTGAGGACTGGAAAGGGCCAATATTCTGTCTGAATGGGTGGTTGTGTTTCATAGACATCCATGCTGTTGTGGGATTAGTCACAAACTGGGGAAACTGTAAGCCAGTGAAATGCAAACAAATTAAAAAACAAGTAGTGAAGTTTACTGCAACACATAGACAAAATACTATGATCAAAGATTATAAGTTGACTTTAGTTGGAATTGAAGAGTTTGGAAATTTGAGGGGGTATGAAAATTTTAATTAAAATTTAATTAATAATACCACTTTCCCCTTCTCTGTCCTCCCTCCCATCCCTGCCATATCTCCTCCCCTCAATCCTCTCAAATTGATGACCTCCTTTTCAAGACACAAAGGATAAAAAATTAAGTGCCAAAATATATGCACCAACTATTTTTGCTCCTTTTCTGTGTCTTACTAGTATGGTGGGAAAGGTCACTCACTAGTTTGTTTTAAATAAGGCTATCTATTGCAATCCTGGTAAGGAAAAAAAATTCAGGAGAAGCACAAAATGTACAAAGGAACAAAGAAGAGCAAATGTGAACAGATAAATGACTACAAAGAAAAGAAAACAGCACTTCAAAACCATATTGCCCAATGCAACTCCAAGGTCTAGGTCAACAAACATAATCGCAGAGATGAGATCTGGAACACTCATCAAAGTAATTAATGTGAAACAGAGTGTTGAACACCTGAGCCACAATGGTCCCCTGCAATTTGCAGAATTATAAAGGCTGGCGTTTACTGAAGACTGTCGAAAGTCTCAAATGCTTCATGGAGAAAAGATAAGCTGATCCTGAATGAAGAAATAGGAATTCGACTTGAATATGCCACCCTTTTGTTGTGCACTTATTTCCTCTGGACTGAAGCCTTCTCTCCTGGAGGAAGCAGAGGAAGCCTGTAAGACTCCAGAAGCTAAGAAAGTTTAAAAGACTCTTAGGGTACTGACAGGCCCCAAGGGCTCAGAAAGTCACAAGTCCTGCAAGCCCTCTCCACCTTCACTGAGCTTTCAGCACCTCTTGCCATGCTGGTAATGCCATGGTTTTTAAGTTTTGCATTTGAGAACCATTCAAATACTTCCCTCCCTTGGCAGTTTTCATTGTAATTTCTGGAATCACAGAAACTAGACCATGGAAGAGAGGCTTTTGGGTCAGATTCAGCTCAAGTCATTTGAGTGCTGTGTCCTAAGTGGATGCTCTCCAGCAACAGAAGCCCGCCCTCAACCCCTGAGAAACAACCAAGGGCTATATTGATACTACATTGTTTGGGGAGTCACCTGGACTACCATTACCAACCATTGACAGAAGATTGCTCATGCTTGCCTGCCTGTTCTTGGGGTTTTTCTTTTGTTGTTGTTATTGTTAAAGTACTTGTGGGGACCTTTGTCAGACCTATTGACTTAACTTTCTTAGAGATGTAAGTATGCACATGTATGTACATGTGCATATGTGCATGGTCAAGCCTTAATGACTTGGTCAATGGAGTATTATCCAGAAAGTCGTCTCCTAAGCCTGTATCACATAGGTTGCTATTTATGTATTCTTCTATCAACTTTAGTGTTTAAGGTTTCATATTGAGGTTTTTGATTCACTTGGATCCAATTTTTGTGCTGGGTGGTAGATAGGGATCTAATTTTATTTTTCTGCATGTGGACATTACGTTTTCCCAACATTTGTCAAAGATGATGTCTTTTCTTCAGAATATTTCTTGCTTCTGTGTCAAGTATTAGATTGCTATAGTTAGAAGTACTCAGATTTGGATCTCCTATATTCTTAAATAGGTCTACTATTGTGCCAGAGCCATATTGTTTTTAATACTACAGCTCTATATTTTCAAGTCTGAAATAACAATCCCTCTAGCATTCTTCCTTTTGCTCAGGATTGCTTTTACCATTTCATATAAGTGTTCATAGTAATCCAGAGCTAAAATTCTAGATAATCTCAACATAAGAAATTGCTGGAGAGAGCACATGTGTGCGGGTATCCATGCCACTGTACATGTGTGGCAGTCGGAGACAACTGTGGAATCAGTGTGCGGGTATCCATGCCACGGCACATGTGTGGCAGTATATGCTCTAGTTACGCCCAGTGTCACAATTCACTTCTTGTTGCCTACAGACCAAGATGTAGTTCCTTCTCCAGCACCATGTCTGCCGGTATGCACCGTGTCTCACCATGATGATAATGGACTAAACATCTGAGCCTGTATGCCACTCCAGTTAAATGTTTTCCTTTGTTAAGAGCTGCTGTGCTCATGGTGTATCTTCACAGCAATATAAACCTTAACTAAGATACCTTGTCTCAAATTTAAAAAAAAAAATCACAGGATAGCAACTTCAGATATCCCTAGTTAAACTTTCTTTCAGGTCAATCTCCTTTCCAGGAGGCCAGCAGTGAAGACCTAACCACGCTCACAGAGCTTCTCATCAGCTTGTGAGTGGCCCACTTCCCAGTGAGCACAGAGTCAGGGATCAAGTAACATTTGTGGGGAATCTAAGAGGAGACCAAAATCTTAGACAGGAAAAAAGTTATAAAGAAAACTTTAAAAATACAATCGTTAATATTCTCAGAGAAACAAGAAAAGCATTAGCTCAAAAAGTAACAGAATGCCTTTAGTAAGGAATATTCAAAACAAAATATCTCTTAAAATTATAAATATAACAGGTAATGGTTGAAATATATCTGGGAACATAGGACAGACCTCAAGCTTCATAGAGGATGAAACAGGTAAGTTGAATGAATGAATGAATAAATAAACAAACAAACAAATAATACAAGCTGCATTAGGGCTTTTGAATGACTGGAATTCATTTAACTGGAATTTTGGAGGGCAATAGAATCTATAAAAATTAAAGTCATATCCAGTTAATAATATCATATAAATTAAGTATGAGTATAGGATAAAGATACTTTCATATGTGTAACCCACCTTTCAGAACTTTTCTCAAAAAGTTTGGGTAACCCTCCAAAATGAGAACAAAGAATAAATAACATAGGAATTCTGGAATAAGGATCCCAACCCAAAATGGCGAGCAAATTCCCAAAAAAGTGGTGAGCAGAGCCCCCAGGGCAATAGCCTGATGGTGGCCTAGACAGGAAAGGTAGAAAAGGTTTGCACTGAAGAAGATCAGAGCCTTCTCCCAAAAGACACGATGGACAGGTTTAAGGATATCAGCAATATATTTAAACAATTGGCAGAAAGTCTGGGTATGAATTAATGATAAGGATGAGTACATTTTTATACTTAATTTGGAAAAAAAAACTAGGGCGAGCAAAAATGTTTCCAGTCCTTACCATAAAATATGTTAATTTACCCAAAATGACAATTCATACATCATTTGAATGAAGGGACAAAGATTTGCTTAGAGAGGTGATAAAAGATCAGTAGGTAATGCCTAACACACTAACCAGAGGGAGGGGAGGGAGGGAGGGAGAGGAAGAGGAAGGGAGGAAGGGAGGAAGGGAGGGATGGAGGGAGGGAGAAGAAAGGAGGAAGAGGGAAGGAGGGAAAGAGGGAGGGAGAGAGGGAGGGAAAGGAAAGAGCAAAGAAGGAGCAACAGTAAAGTGTTTAATAAGCCTTGCAGAGCTGTTTGACTTTTTAACTAGAAAACGGCAACCATAACTTGACAGGACTCATGCTAACTGTGCTAAAAATACATTTCCAAAGACTCACATCTATCTACAGTGAAATGGGAACACTGGGCACAGTGCACCAACACCCTGCACACCGGAACACAGAGTTCCACCACCCCATCCAAGGAAGTGGAATTCTCATCCCAGATCTGCATACCTACCTGCCTTAAAGATCGATGTTGTAAGAATTAACACATTTTTATCTATGTATGAATTCAGAAAGTTTTCATGTGTGCATCTCATGTGAAAATTATTTCCCTGAAATGTTTTCAGAAAAGCAGTAAAGGAGTGTGAAGAGGGATATGACGTGAGTTATAAGGAACCATGGCAACCGAGCATCGCCTGAACGGAGAAAACCGAGTATACAGTTCTCCAGCACTTAGATCTCAAGGGCAGGACTAGAGTTCTTTGTTTCAGCAGAAATAAAGTCCGATTTTAGCAACAAAGAATATTTTAATACTGTAAATGTTTGTATTTGGCTTTAAAATTACAGACTCCATCTATAGAGACATACCAAAATGTTGAATTATAATTCAAGATTGCATTATGATTAATTATAAACTTTGATCATGAAAGCATTTTTGTGTATGATATGCACACATACATGTGTGGAAATGCATGCATAAGGACCAGAGGAGGATGGTTCAGGCCCAGCTCCCTCTCTCTCCCTCTCTCTCTCTCTCTCTCTCTCTGCCTTATTCCCTTGAGACAGAGTCTCTCACTAAGCCTTAAGCCAGGCTGGCAATCAGCAAGCCCCAGCAGTTCTCTGTTCCTACTCGGCCCCCCATGCCGGATCTGTGCACTGCCAGGATGGGCTTTTTACAGGAGTGCTGTGGACTTGAACTCTGTTTTCCTGCTTCCTCTGATGGCTAACTGAGTTGTCTATTTGACCTCATCTGGAATCAACTAAAACTCATGGTTTTTTTTTTTTAGTCAGAGTGTCTAAATAAGTAAGACTCCCCCTCCTAAGTCTGGACCACACCTTTTAGTTGGCAGCCCACATAAAAAGACATGAAAGAAGGAGGTTCTGCTTGCCCTCCCTCTCTCTGGTAAGTTCATCAGTCCTGCTGTGGAGACTGGCATTAAATGCAAATTCTTCAAGATTCCAGCATAGACGGAAATCCAGCAGCTCTCCAGGAATCTTCCAGGACTCCAGCACCAGACTGGGACTGTGGAGACATGCACCCTCATGGACTAAACAGCTACTGGATTCCCTTTCCCTTGTGAGACAGCCAGTGTTGGGCTCCCTAGACCACATCCTGTAAAGTAGTCTAGTAAATCCCATCTTAATAGGTAGATTCATGCTAACATAGCTGTCCTGCCCCTTTGCAAACCCTGCCTAATAAACCTGTGCAGCAAGGGCTCAAACATTCAAAACAGTTTTTGAAGCAGGAAACTGAAGGGGTCGAGGTAGTGCATGCACTAAGTTCTAAGTTCTTCACCTTTAACACTATGAATTAATAGAGACCATTCAGACCTCACTATAAGCTGGGAGCCATGTATTTTATTCAGATTACAAAGGAAAGCATCACCAGAAAAGCGATCAGAAGTGACACTGATTCTTCCTTTGGGAAGTGGAATCAGGAGTACAGAGAAGACAACTATTATCTTTCATTATGTATCATTTTTCTTATGATTTTGAGATGTTTACTCTCTCTAAATACATCAAGATAGATTACGTGCCTGGTTCTTTGTTGAATATTGGATACTCACTGGAAAATAACTTCCAGAGCAAAATAAACAGACAGCATAAAATTGCATTAGTACCTTAGCACAGACTGTGACTTAGAAGAGGTCTCTGAGTTGGAGAGAACTGATATGAACCATCATCAGGTTCGTGCTAAATTTATATAAAATAAAAATAAGAATTATGATTATGTTCCTATGTACATAGAAAGGCCAACAGAATTGACTGGTTATACACCAATGTGGAAATCACAAGCAATAATGGAAGAGACAGTTTAATTTTTTATTTTCTATATATGTTTGTTTGGCAAGTTTTAATTTTAATTAACATATATTAATAATGTATATTGGGGTTCATGATATTTTCATATGTGTATATTTTGATGCTATTCACTCCCCCATTCCTTTCTCTTATTCTCGTCTCACTCCCACTGAACCATGTCTTCTTTCCATCGAAACACCTGTCTATTTTCATGTTCTGTTTTTGTCTTAGCTTTGATGACTCACTGGATTTTACTAGCATTTCTTAGAGGAATCTGGGTGAGGGGTTATTTACACAAACATGGGTTCCCTACCAGATTTATGCCTCTGAAGAAAATGTCTCTTTCCTCCTTAGGGGCTATTAATTGTCTATAGACTCTGGGAGGGATGAGTCTTGCGAGCATTCCCTGCCCCTTCCCCCTGACGCCCCAGCCAGTTACCACTAACTACCAGCTAATCCTCAGGGAGCAGCAAGGCCACATGAGCCCTATCTTGAGCTGGTATCACAAGTGCTGTGAGATGAAGAATGCAACGTGATGTCACACACAGTGTGGTGACACCACCGCATCCCTTCCTCTGGCCATCACCTCCCTTCCACACCCTCCTCTATGTTGTCCCCCCCAGCCTTCGAAGGGGTGATATAGATTGTTCATTTATGGCTGAACATGTGGCACTCCCTCATTCTCAGCACTTTGAGATCCCTAGGAACCCCTCACCACCAACCCACAGCGGCTCTCGAGCACCTTCTCATTTCTTTATCAAGGGATTAGGTTGTTTTCCAAGGTGACCAGGTGATGCATGGCTTTTTTAGTAAACGAAAGTTTTTGTTGTTGTTGTTGTTTGCTTGTTTTGGGGGGATTTTTGGTTTATTTTTATTATTATTTTATTGCTTTAAAAAAAAAACAATCCAAATTCCCACTTCCTTCCCTCCTCCCACTCAATCCACACACCCTCCCACCCCTTCCCCTCCAATCCTCAGAGAAGACAAGACACCTTGCTCTGTGCCAAGTCTAAGGCCCTCCCTACTACATCTAGGTTGAGCAAGGTATCCATCCAAAGAGAATAGAATCCCCAAAAGCCAGTACATGCGGTAGAGACGAATCCCAGTGCCACTGTCAGTGGCCCCTCAGTCTGCCCCAACTGTCAACCACATTCAGAAGGACTAGTTTGAGCCCATGCTCATTCACTCCCAGTCCAGTTGGAGTTGGTGAGCTCCCATTAGCTCAGGTAGACTGTCTCAGTGGGTGAACCCCTCTTGGTCTTGACCTCCTTCCTCATACTCTCACTCCTTCCACTCTTCAACTGGACCTTGAGAGCTCAGTCCAGTGCTCTGATGTGGGTCTCTGCCTCTGTTTCCATCTGTTGTTGGACGAAGGTTCTACAGTGATCAATCTGACTACAGGGCAAGGCCAGTTCAGGCACCCTCTCCTCTATTGCTTAGGGTCCTAGCTGGGGTCATCCTTGGGGATTCCTGAGAATTTTTCTAGAGTCAGGTTTCCTGCCAACCCCATAATGGCTCCCTCAATCAAGATATCTCTTTCCTTGCTCTTATATCTGTCCTTCCTCCATCTCGACTATCCCATTCCCTCAAGTTCTCCTCAAGCCTCCCCTTCTCCCCTTCCTTCTACCCCAGGCCCCCATGCTCCCAATTTTGTCAGGCGATCTTGTCTGTTTCCAATTTCCAGATGGGTCTATATATGTTTTTCTTTGAGTTCACCTTATTACTTAGCTTCTCTAGGATCATGAACTATAGGCTCAATGTCCTTTGTTTATAGCTAGTATCCACTTATGAGTGAGTACATACCATATTCTTAAACCCAGTTATGATGTAATCCCACTGTGTCAATTCCAAAGTCGCAGCCTTGGGTATGTTTGTGGATGTGGGACTCTGTAGCAGAGTTCTGCTTTTCCTAATGATGCTTTTGTTCATTGCTTAGAACTAAGCTGTATCTCCAGCAGGTGATCACAGACAGGTCTAATGATTTTCACATATTTGCTGTCACTGGAGACCAAAATTATCCAGCACCCCAGCAGCTGTGCCATTTTTATAGTCCTTAGGCTATAGTTCATTTGTTTATGCTGTGTGTTTACACAGCTACGTTTTCCCTCTAAAATGTGAGCTGGAGGGAGGGACAGAGACTCCTCTTACTGTTTTGTCTTCCCAACACTGGACAAAGTGTTTGAAAATAAAATTTTATTAAAAGCATGTAATGAATGAAAACCCAGACTGGTATTACTGCGTGGACATTCAGCTGGGCAAATATGAACTAACCTTTCTTGATCATGTGGGCTTACAACTTGCATGAGACTGCTGATGGCCGTTCTTTGCAAGTAGCCTGCATAGCATCTTCTAGTAATGTGTGTACTAGTTGCACGGAGGGGGCTTCCGGTTCAGTTCCAGCTTGATTTTGTTTTTCACTTCAGAGTCAGAAAGGCTCACTTTACATCCTACCTCTTCTAGAGCTTGCTATTTTCCAGCCCCCTTTCTTAAGCACTTCACACTAAACAGATTTACTCAGTAACTAGCAGTCAGCTGTAATCACTGCAGTATGAGGCTTACTTTGAAGGATTTTGTGCTGATTTACCATTTCCTATCAACAAGTTGGAGGGATTGCTCAAACATTTAAAAACGGCACTGTAGCGCCTGGAGCGATGGGTAGCACTGTGGAGACTGGACAGGAGGATACCCTTAGCTCACTGGCCATCTAGTCTTGTGGAATAGTAAGCTTCAGATTCAGTGAGAAACCTTGGCTCAAAGGGGGCAGGGCAGAGAGTTACAGAGGAAGTCACTAGATATTGACTATCAACCTCTGACCATCTATAAGTGTCTTAATTAGGGTTACTATTTGATGTGATGCAACACCATGACCAAAAGCAAGCTGAGGAGGAAAGGGTTCATTTGACTTACACTTCTACATCATAGCCCTTTATTGAAGAATGTCAGCACAGGACCTCAAACAGGGCTGGAAGCTGGAGAGGAACTGATGCTGAGGCCATAGAGAAGTACTGCTCACTTGGCTTACTCAGGGCTTGCTCAGCCTGCTTTCTTATGGAACTTAGGAATGCCATCCCAGGAATATGGTACTACCCACAATGGTCTGGACCCTCCCCCAACAATCATTAATTAAGAAAATGTCCCACAGGCTTGCGTACAGCCTAATCTTATGGGAGCATTTTCTCAATTGAAGCTCCCTCCTCTCTGATGCATGTAGCTAGTGTAAAGTTGACAAAAAATTGACCAGCACAACTTGCACACATGTGCAGGCAATATGTACATGTACACATGCATACACACAAATATTGAAGCCTGTCGGTATTTGTTGAAATGAGCTAAAAATTCATGGCAGCATAAAAATCTGCACTTAAATGTTTAAAGAAGTTTCATTCATAATTGCACAAACTTGGCAGCATGTAAGATTTTTTTCCAGTGGGTGCAAAGATAAACAAACTGTGGTGCATCCCATTATGAAATACTATTCAATGATAAGAAGAAATGACTTTTACTGATGGGTACTAGGAAGTCATAGGCAACGGAATCTCCCTGTCATAGTACTGAAGGGTGGCCCACGTACCAGCAATAGAAGTAACACCTGGAATGCATTAGATGTCCAAATTCCCTGGTTCCTCCTAGACCTGCTGAGTCTGGGTAGGGCCAGAGATTCTGTTTTTCCCAGCCCCCAGTGTGGTTCTGAGAGTTTAACAACTCTTGCTCTAAGTTGATTGATCTACTCTTTTTGTCTGGCAGACATATAAGTACAGGAGCAAAAGATTCCCAGGTTTGGTAACAAAGATGAAACATAAGCCTGGGATGGAGGATGCCTGTGAAGTATCAAACATAATAATCAATATGAATATTTTAATGAAATACCTTTAAATCAGTATAAATACCCTAAAAAGTCTACAGTGCACAAAGGAGCAAACTTCTTAAGGACAATAAGATCCAGTGTTGACTGATAATCTTTAGCTCGAGGCTGCAGCACAGCTCGCAGCTACTGCTTCAACATCTGCAGGCATGGGGCCAGGATCACTGAAGCCAGTTCTGTCCCTCGCTTCTGAACACACACAAGTATTAGAACATTCTCAGTCCCCATCTCCCCACCAATCATGAAGACCTCTGTCCTCTGTACCCATTTACTAGAGACTCCACCTAAGAAATTCAATGTCTATTGTTCTTAAGAAATTTACTTCTATAAACAAATTGAATTTACACATGGAAACAACAGAAAACTTACAAAATAAGATCTCGAGGAGTAAGCTACAGTAGTTGGGGTTGGGGGACTGGAAATCTGGGAAATCACAGAGAAAAAAGTGGCAGAGTTGTTTTGAGAGCTTCAAAAAAGAGCTTTGGGAATGGCTACCAGCACACAAGAGTGAGCCATGGTTTTCATCCATCTGGAGAAGGCAACAGGACACTGTTTAGAAGAACCCGTTAAAAATCTGATAAATTAAACTAAGGAGAGTTTATTTGCACAACATAAAAACCTATTCACACATCAGGCATCTCCCAGAGCCAGAACAAGCCCTGAGAACTCCAGAAAGGAATGTTATCAGACTACCTATAAGAAAACAGAAGCCAGACACAGAAGACAATTTAACTACGTACAATCTGCTTAACCAACCAATTTGTATAGCTAGTTAGTTTGCAGCCTACTCAACCAACTGGCTAAAAGGTCTTCTTCAGCCACCCAAAGTTCGGGCCTAAGGTACGCTAGCTTGTCTTGTTGAGCCCAGCACAGGCGCCCAGTCAAAACCCGTGGCATCTCAGAAAGTTTCCCTTACTGGTGAGCAAGAGCTACAGACCTGTCAAGGGAGGTTAGCAGAAAGCCAACCTGCTCTAGCCAGGAAGAGGAAACAATCAAAACAACGAGGAGATGAGAAATGAAAACACAGACTTGCTTAACTCCCACAGAAATAAATAAAACTGCCATAAAGGAGGTAGAGTGGGTGTGAGGGGAAAAATGCCAAGTGGGACACAGTGTAGAGAAGGGAGACATTGCTGGTGACTGAGAACACCAGGGCTCAGCCTCCCTGAGCCACCAGCATTCTGCAAGCCCACACCCTGGGTTTCCTTTGAGTTAGAAGCTGCAAACTACTAAAAGGGGCAAATGGTATTAAAAGTGAATCAAGTGGTAATTTCTTTATTTCAAGTGGAGGATTCTATTGGTGACTTCAGCACAATTTAAACCTGTTCTCTAAAGTAGCAGGGATCCCGTGGCAGTCTTTCCCTTCTACCTTCTCTTCCCTTGCTTCCTTCCTTCCTGTGTCAGGATCTCAGTTTGCAGCCTGGACTGGTCTTGAACTCACAGTTTTCCTTTCAAGGCCAAGATTGCAGGTGTCCTACCGGGCACAGTGCCCAGTTATGTCTTTAAACAAACTGAAATAGGAAGGACGGAAGCTTTGTGTGGGCACTGAGCAGCTCCTGGGTACTTAAGTCCTACAGAATGGAGACACTTCTCCTTGCCACAGCACAGTTTGACAAGCAACTGTTGTTTAAAAACTATATTTATCTGGTGTCAGTGGCTGGAGACCTGTAGCTGAACTGTAGCAGCGGCTCCGGGAACAGGAACAGGGCAAGGCTCAGCAGATGATGAGAAACAATGGGTTCTGCTCAAGCTGAGGAAGGAGATAAAGGATCCACTAGACTGCTTCTACTCACCCTTAGCCAGTGGCTGGGAACTAAGCTGCCTTCAGATGTGAGACCTTGCGAAAAATGCAAGGCACCTATAGTACTTGCTGGAGTGAAACAAAGGACGTCATTGGGCCATCCATACTTTTTGTAAGAACTAGAATTATTTAAGGTTAATTTCTGAGAGGGGACCATTTAGAAAGTGTGATGGCTAGTCTTGGTTGTCATCTTGACTGCATCCCTGATTAAATAAAACATAATCCCCCAAGGTACTCTGCAAAGGGTATTTTTTATAAGATTATTTGAAGCAGGAAGACTCACCCTAAATCTGGGTCATGCTTTCTGGTGGCAGCCCACATTAAAGGGTACAGAAGGAAGAAAGTTTGATTCTTTTTCTGCTTGTCCTTACTCTGACTGTCAAATTCATTTATCTAGACATGGTGGCATTCCTTGCTGATATTATAACCAGCTTCTTTGGGACTCCAATGTAGACCACAGACCAGTAGCTCTCCAGGAGTCCCCAGAATTTCAGAGCTGGACTGGGACAGCTGTGGGTTCTGCAACTATAGACCCTTGGCCTGTCCAGTGTGAGACAGTCATTGTTAGACTAGCCAAATCACATCCTGGAAGCTAACCTGATAAAGCCCCCTTTAATAAATATATTCCTTCAATTCTGTTCCTGTAGAGAACCCTGGTTAATATGGGAGCCACTGGAAATGGACAGCATTTCAACAGATTCTAGAGATAATGGACAGTAGGGTCCGGATCTGTCACCTCTGCTCAGCAAGTTGTTTAACGAGACCCATAGTTCAAAGAAGTAGAAGAGTGGAACATCCCTACAAAGCAATGAGTTTGCACAGCAAGAAAGTGTGATGTCTACATTATGACCACAGACTCCATCAGAGAAGAGACTGCCCAGACACTGCATGCCCATGAGTCAAGGATGAGCCCTGATCAGCATAGTCTTCACACAGAGAAGGTCAGCAGAGAGTAGACCACGTACAGAGAGGAAACTACATCCCAAAGTTGAACTGTAGCCCAGCTCTGGATCTGAGGTAATGACAACTTGAATCTACCCAAGAAGCAAAAATAAAAAGTTCTCAGAGGAATAAAGAATTCTACCAACCCAGATGCCATCCCAAGCTGGTAAGATGAAAGAAGTGTGACTCTCAGATTCTAACAGTTACCTGTATAAATTAGAGAACTGTTCTCAATTTTAAAATTATGTTTATCCATATGTATTATTATTGTATATATTTTAGATTTGAGCATTAGTCCTCTTTGAAAATATTAACTACCCTATGATAGTCTAGGGAATGAAAGAATTGCATTATTACTTAAAGATAAACCAAAATATTATAACCTTGTCATTAGAGAGAGATTTTGATGATCCCTGATTTATGTAATGGTTTGATTAAAATTACATCTTTAAAGAGAAAGACCACAGCAGCAGTATGGATTAAATAAGCAAAGGCTAAAAGCAGAGATAAGTTTGTGCTGGTGAGATAATTTAAAATGTAAGAAAATAATTTGTTAAGAATAAGTGATAATAGAAGAGATGGAAGAATCCGACAGAAGAATCGTTCAGAGCCTCATGGAGATACAGAGGCATGAGTCTAGAACTTCGGGAATGTTCTGCCACGAAGCTGGAGCTCTGGACAGCAACAAAGAAGGAGGGCTGGAGTCAAAGTGAGGGGGTGGAATTCTGAGTTATTTCATTGTTGGATGTTGGAGTAAGGGGAACATTCATAATTGGTGGGCAACTAGCAATAGTTATGGAGAGAGGACAGGGTCTGCATGAGTTTTTATTCCCCTGTTACTATGGTAACATACCCTGACAAAGGCAACTTAAGAGAGAAAGGGCATATTTGGACTTACAGTTCCAGCGGGATGCAGCCCATCAATGATGGAGAAAAACATGGCAGCTGGGAGGGAAGGCATGATGGTATCAATATGAAGCTGGCTGGTCACTTTGCATTTGTGCTCAGGAAGCAGAGGGTGAATAAGAAATGGGGCCAGGATTTAAAGCCTCAAGTCCTCTCCCCAGAGATCCACCTCCTCCAATAAGCTCCATCTTCTAAAGGTTCCATGACCTCTCCAAACAGCATCAGAAGCTGGTAGCCAAGTGTTTGAACAGGTGAGCTTGTGGGAAACATTTCACATTCAATCCACAGCAAGGTCAAGTAAAATTAATAAGAAGAAAAACTAGGTGGAAACTGTGTGCATATTGCTGAGGAAGAGAAGAACAGAAGCATAGCAATAGCAGCTGCAGTGACTCCAGCTTCTGTTATTTGCTGAGCAACGCTGTGTTCTGGCCAAATTACTTGAGGAGATTTTTCCTGTTTCATCTCTAAGTTTCCTGGGATGGATTTTATTCTTCTATTACAGATCAGAAACTGAGGCTGTGAAAATTTAAAGAACTTGCTGAACCAACACCATAACTTGAAGACCCAAAACTAGATTTCAAGTCTATCCATTCCCAGTTCACCGTCCTCCTCTACCAGATTCTTTCATACATAGAAGCACAAAACCCTGACCAAAAACCCTTGTTGGGGGAAGGCAGTTAGTGAGATTATTCAATTGGTAAAGACACTTGTTGCTAAGATTGGTAACCTGAGTTTGATCCTGGCACCCACATGGTGGTAGAAGTAGAGAAATGGCAAATTGCCCTCTCAACTCCTTATACACACTGTGTCATGTATACACACACATGCAGATACATACATGCTCACATACAAATAAATGAAGTAAAACACTTTCTGGGAAAATATATAGATATGACTCTCATGGAAACAGAATAATAAATTTAAATAGAATTTTAAGGGATAACAGGGTTTGAATATTCGCTGGGACCAATAGCACAAGGGTCTAGCATAAAAGGGTCAAGAAATATTTATGTCCCTCTAAGATGATCAAGTTTGAAAGCATGTCCTCTTTTGTTCTACACCTGACAAGACAGAGACTTTGAAACACAACTGGCTTAGAAGCCAGAAGTCCAGTGGTCGAGGAGCAGTGACTGAGCACTTACAGAAAACTCCCAGGATACCACACATGCTACACTCAGTTGTTCACCCTGTGGCACCTCAGAGCCAATATAAACAACCTCTATTTCCCTAGGGTCAATTTCAATAATATCTTAGTTTTGAGGTGCCATCAGTCTCCCTTCCACAAATAATGACCAACCAGATTATATGTGCTACTCTTGGGTAGACACTAAGACAGAGATGCGGTAGATGACTCCTGCTGAAGAGGGTCACTAAAAAGAAATGCCACACTAGCTCAGAATTGAATATAATAAAGGGTTCTTTATTTAGGGGTAGACTCACAGATCATAGTCCTCTGCTCCAACGGGGGATCCAGCAGCCGGAAGAGAGAGTGTGCACATTGTACAACGTCATTTATAGCATGAGGACACGCCCAAGTGGGCGGGTAACTTAAAGGCTACTGGCTGAAGGATTTTCCTACAGCACCCTGCCTTTGGGAAGTTAAATATTTTTATGTAAGCAACCAAAGTACACCAAACATGAAGGCTTTCACACAGGGATGAGCAAAGCACTCTAGGTTATAAAGAAAGAACTGAAAATCCTGGCTTGGTTCATTCTAGACATTGAAAGATGAGCACAATTTTCTCGGGGGATCAAGAACACATAGGGAGGATAAAAAATATTTTAAATTGGGCAGAAATGGAGGCCCAAGTCACTGACAAAACGGGAGCTGAACTGGAGTGAGACGGTTTACAATCTCATGGGCTATGTCTACAGGCTGTTGTGCTGCTCTTCAATTTGACACTGAATGTGTTCTCATCGGTTGAGTGGATAAGCCCAGACGGCAGCAATCTGAAGTCCAAGCAAGCAAAGCCACAGCTCCTGAGCTCTCTCTGTCCAGGGGATACCTTGGCAAAGACTTAGGAACAGGCTCAAGACAGGGTATGGTCTAGTTCAGTGTTAGAATTCTTGAAGAATCTGAGTTTTATGTCTTGGTCATTTCACCAGAAGCCAAGAAAGGGCTGCTGAGTGCTCTTCTCATACCTGGAGAGCATCCCTGGGACATAACGTAAGATTTGAGACCATAAGAGTCATGCGAATTCCCACAAAGTCACCAGGATTCAATCTATTTCTGGATATTTGTAGCATTTACAAGTATGACAAATGTTAATGGCTTCTAAGAGGGAAGAGCTCAAAGTATGTTTTCTGAATGACTAAGGCATATGTTCCTATGCTACTTCAAATTTGTTTCATTACATTTCGTGCAGTAAGACAACAGGCTACATTATTGTGGGGGTTTAAATACGATGTCCTCCATAAGTCTTAGCTATTTGAATAGTTGGCCCTCAGTTGGTGGCTGTTTGGGGAGGGTTGGGAGGTGTGGCCATACTGAGGGACGTATGTCACTAGGGTGGGCTTTGAGGTTATAAAAAACTCATGCCATTCCAGGTGTGCTCTCTGCCTACAAGATGCAGATGATGCTCAAGGTGTGAGGTCTTAGCTGTCCCTGTCACCATGCCTTTGCTCCACCATCATGGACTCTAACCCACTGGTACCATAAGCCAAATCAATTATAATTTGCCTTGGCTATGGTGTTTTATTGAACAAATAGAAAAGCAACTAATACAATTACCATCATCATCACTGATCTACTTTAATTAAGGTGAGTTAATCATGAGCCTGATGCGGTTCTGGGAGCTAGGGACTCATATCTTAGAAGATAATATTAGTCCCATCATGCAGGCGGATAAAGTCAACTACTGAGGTATTGCAGTCTTGTCCCAAATTATACCTAGATAGCTAACAATGACAACCATAGTAGGGTAACTAAGCCCATTTTCTGTTTATGGAAACATCTCATTTCAAAATAAGTCATTTTTTAATTTTAAAACATGGTCAATTAAAAGCTAACAAAGGTCAGATCGTTCAGTTAGCCTTGTGAAGATGAAGTGGTTGAATTAAAAGTTTTATTAAGTTATATATACACAGTTCATTGAACTTCCACCAGCTGACAAGGCAGATTATTGACGCTTTAGTTACATGTGTTAGAGTTCGGTGGATGTGGCACAAGATGACATTTTCTTTTTCTATTTATAGCCCTCTAATAACAAAAGAGTTCCAAGTTTCCAGACCTTAGACCTGTGTGATCTTATTCTAAAATTGACAATCTTCTGGCCCCATAACTCATGTTTTGTCTACCCTTCTGCCCTTCACCTATTAAAATTCAAATTAGTTAACATGTGCAATGAAATCCATCACCAAGGACCATTACACTGATTAAATGATAGTTTTATTCCTCTGTGTTCAAGTTACCTGTTATGTTTTTTAGATATTTAGCTATGTATTTGGCGGGGGGGGGCGCAAGAACAGACAAGCACGCAGAGGCCAGAAGAGAGCATCAGATGACCCTAGAGCTGGAGTTACAGGTGCTTGTGAGCTATCTTACATGGGTGCTGGGAACTAAATTCAAGTTCTTTGAAAAACCAGCAAGTGCCCTTAACTACCCAGCCATCTTTCCAACCCCCCAAGTTACCTCAAGAATGATCTATTTTCTTCCCATTATCTCTGGAGGAAACTCAGCTTTCATGATGCAACTCTGATATCTTCAGAAACTGGAGAGCTGGGAGAAACTCAGCAGCCTCCATTGCTCTTATCACATGGAACTGAAAAAAGTACATCTGACTAGCAACAGGACTTGCAGGACTCCATTTTGAGAGTCCCCGCCTGTCACACATAAGAATGACAATTCCACAGTCAGACTGCTAAGCCTGCCCCTCTCCTAGAAGGGCCAGCTGCTCCCTGTTCACACGCAGTAGCTCTGTCACTTCTACTTTGCATCCTAATTAAGAAAACATGGAGAGTCTTGCACAAGTACAAGCACCGGAAGAACTGTGCTGTCACACTGTCCTCCAGATGTTCCAGTGATATCTTTGAATTTAGGTGGAGGATACCTGGAAACAACTCCAACACCATGAAACTGCTTGCTGAAGAAAGACAATTAACAACCGAACAGCTGTTAAAGGGAGCCTTTGGCTGGTGAGCCTGTAAGGAGCATTTGCCAGCTCTCCAAGGAATTCAGACTCATAACACCTTACCTACATGCCTTACTTTTGTTCTAAAATGCACAACTCATCCTTCTCAAATCTGTTTCCTTCAATTACACACAGAGCTCATTAAGATAATGATGATTTATCACCGTTTTCTAAAAGCCATCCTGTTGTCTCGTGAAAGTCTCCAATAATAATCACTTCTCTGAAATGTTTTAAGCTTCCCAGATAGTTAACTGGAATTACCTAGTATGGAGTTGTAAGGGAATTGCAAATAGATACTTTTAAATACTGAAACTAGAAGGTAGGTACTTCCCTTTTGAATTTATCACTAATTTACTTTCTAAAAGATACTGTGCTAGACTGTGACCCCTACCCACAGTTATTTCTGCAAGTGCTTGCTTTGAATACATGTGACTAGTGGGAAAGGAGCCATTTAGCCAGTCGTTCTTAAATTATTATTCTAATAGCTGGCCTTTTGATTAAACTAGCCAGACTGGATTACTCTGTTCATATTTGCTCCAAAGTGTAGTGTGGAATTGAAAGGTATCCTTCTGTGAAGGAAACAGGTCTTGGGCAAGTTCCAATGAGTGCTGATCTGGTTTTCAGGAGAAAGAAAGACTAATTAATAAAACAATCTTTTAAATAGAAGCAGATAATTCTGTCCGATCCCATTACTCTAATACCTTCTCTCTCTACCGTGAAAGAAAAAAGGGCTACTTTTACTGCTTTTCATAAACACCATGCTAAGTAATCAGGAAATAATTCAGTTAGAGCTCTTCATCAGCAATGAGGATGATCTTCCCCATTGTGTAGACTAGATTCCCTTTAATTCAATGAAGAGGTAACTATTACTGAAATGTTTATTAGTATAAAATTAGATTAGGCAAAGAAAAAAAAGGGAAACAAATTAAAAATTCAGACTATCCATAAAGCCTAGCTGTTTACCTGTCCCTTTTGGGCACCAAAGTGGTAATATTTGGATTAAAAAGAAATCTGTGAGACACCTTTTTGGGGGGAGTAGGGGTGGTATGGGCTCATGTAGTAGAGGCTGGCCTCAACTAATTTTTAGTCAAGGATGATTTTGAACTTCTGCTCTTCATGCCTCTACTTCCTGAATCCTGCTATTACAAGTGTAAGATACAACATGCCTGGTTTTATGTGGTGCTGGGAGTCTAACCTAGGGTGAACCAAGCAAGCAAACAACTGAGTTGCATCTCCACCCTAACCTGAAAAATTAGAGCCAACAGAAGCTTAGCTAGGAAGGGCTGAAGAGGTGGTTCAGGGGTTAAGAGCACTTATTGTGCTTGTGGAAGACTCCTGTATGAGTTCCAGCACCCATACAGAGGCTCACAACCATCCATAACTACAGTTCCAGGGGATTTCATGCCCTCTTCAGAACCCTGGAGGCAGCAGGCATGCATGTGACACATAGACATACAGAAAAAACAAGTAAATATATATACATGAGATTATTAAAATATAGAGAGAGATGAGAAAGGAGAGAAGCAAAATTGATGATAACTGGTCACTATATTTAATTATAAAACTAAGAATGAATGTTTAAACTTGTTAAACAGAATAAGTAAAGCAGTGGTTCTCAAATTTCCTAATGCTGAGAACCTTTGATATAGGTCCTCCTGTTGTGGTGACCCCAATGGTAAAAGTATTTTCATTGCTACTTCATAATTGTAATTTTGCTACTGTTATGAATCATAATGTAAATATCTGATATGCAGTATATCTGATGTTCACCTGCCTCTGCCTCCTGAATGTGTATCACCACTGCCTGGCTAGAGTATAACTTCTTAATATCAGAAAAACTACACCAAGCCTGAGTAAATGAAGACAAACCAAAATGATAGATGTTTAAAAACGTAAAATAAATTAACATAGAATAAAGACCAAGCATATTAACATAGCAATTAATTAAAATATCTAATACCAACTGAAATAGGAAAGCAAAGCAGAACTTAACCTTACACAACATAATTCAGAGAGTAAAAAATGAAAAGTCAGAATTATAGCAAAAAGAAAGGAAGGAAGGAAGGAAGGAAGGAAGGAAGGAAGGAAGGAAGGAAGGAAAGGAGGGAGGGAGGGAGGGAGGGAGGAAGGAAGGAAGGAAGGAAGGAAGGAAATGGGAGTTGCAATTTCAACTTTGGCAGAGTGGGTTTCAGAACAAAGAGGACTGAATGAGTACCAAAAACACAGTTTTTAAAGAAAAACTGCAAAAATTGCAATGAAGAGGGAACTGCCATAACATTTATATAGCAAAGAGAAGCATCATTAAGAGACAGATTTATGCATTTAAAAAATAATATCCAGAACTGTCAGTAATAATAGACTTTCAATTAATCCAGGACAAATTATATTGAAAAATATAAGTAACACTGTAAAGAATGAGAGAAAAAAAACTAGCCAGGTATAGTGACTCATTGCCCTGAAGTTGAGCCCCATCTGGAAAGCACAGTGAGCTTCAGAACAGCCTGGGTGGTCAAGTACAACCCTGTGCCAGAAAGAGAATGGTGGGAATAAAAGAAAAGAAACAACATGAAAAGAGATTTAATCGGTAAACATAAATTTTACAGTCTGAAATTAGGTTGTACTTTCATTCCACAGGTACAGAGGCATTCACAAAAATAACAAGGGATGAGACCACAGATACTTTTACAAATTCAATCAGGAGGAAATAACAATCCTCTGATACAGAGATTTCATCTGAGAGAGAAGTAAAGTCCCCCTCCTTACAGAACTCCTGAAGACAGGAAATATAAGGTAGACACTATGAAAATCAGGAAAATTTACCAGGTTTCTAGAACACAGTGATCACAACTATGTTAGTCTATAATGCTGAATAAAATGTAGACAGCACAATACTCAGGGAGAAAAAATAATTTTTCATAGTTTAATGTCCAAATAATACTGAAAATGGGAGTGTTGGTGGCATTGTCCTAAACAGATGGACATTGTTCTAAACATAAGGTAAACAGGATTGATTGTTATTGGAGAAATAAGCCTAAAGTTTGATTTCTGTTTACTAGAAAATAAAATCTCTTAAAATGGTTTCTATTTACCAAGAACCTTCCTTAATCTACCCCAATAGTCAACTGCTTTGGGCAAGAGCCTCTAGGTCAATCCTAACAGCCTGTTTCTACTCAAAGACCACCACCCCCATTGACTGTCAAATAAAATATGTTTTCTTTTCTACCAGTTTTGTCTTCTCTCTGTTCCCTAAGTGAGAGCCTTGGCAGTTTAGACCCCAGTAAACCTTTCTTTTCACCCATAGAGTAGTCTAGTTCAGTGGTTTCACTGTGCCCTCACCTTCAACCAGCCATTTGAATGCAGAAAAACAAGAAAAAGGGCACACACATATAATCTCAGAGATTATATGTAAATTAATAAAGTCATCAGAAGGAATCCATTGGGAATTAATAAAGATAATATGATGGTAATTAATAAGTTTGATGTGTAGAGGATCTTATAAATATACAGAAAGGTTCTTTGGACTAATGAAAAAAGAGGCTAATAATTGACTAATTTATTAGTAGAAAAATAAAGAAGAAAAACTGCATATATAAAGCAGAAAAAGGATAAACTGAAAATGGAAACAGAAAAGCTACATATGGAGGCACAAGCCTTTAATTTCAACATTTAGGAAACTAAGGAAGGCCTTCAGGTTGATGACAGCTTAGGCTACATATGGAGATGCTGTCTCTAAAATCAGTGGGGGGAGTAAAGAAAGGAAATGGGGAGGAAGAAAGGAAGGAAATGGAAAGAAATGAAATTAGATAACAACATTTGGTAGCTATGAAAATAAAACAACTTCCAAGGAATGGTTACTTACTCAAAGTGACCACAGAAGAAATAGAAAAACCTCAAGTAAACTCAAATTTTAAAAGTAATAATAAAGAAATATAAATATGATTAACATCAAATGGACTCAGTGGATTATGTGTGTGTAAAACAATAATAATTATAGAAGAGGTTGTAAATTTGGAGGGTAAGGGGTATAAGAGAAGGAGGAGGAGAGAGAGAGAGAGAAAGAGATAGAAACAATGTAGAAACAGGATTCACATATGAAAAGATACTTTACATATATGGTTTTCAAAGAATAAATAACACATTATCTTTTAAAATAGAAATAAAATGTGTCAAAAGAGTGTAAGACTATACTTTCTGTGTGATTATTCAGGTCTGGGTGGCCAAGAAACGGATGAGCAGTTTCATTTAACAAAATGGCACCAATGTAGACCAACTATATCCACATAAACCTGAGAGATCTTGGGAAGAAATTATAAACACAAAAGAATAGAGTTAAGCACAACTTCTTGGTAACAACATTTTCTTGGGTGGTCTCTGCTTGCTAGAGGAAAGCAGAGGTGTGACTCATTTAAGAGAACTCTTTTTGATTCAGCATTAGCAGCAAAAACATCATGGCTTCTTTAAGAAATGGCTTCCTGGTTTATGCTGGCAATATAAACAGTTCTGGCTCTTTCGGAAGGTCCTGTGTGGGCCCATATTTCATATAAGATATTTGCAGGCAGACTCTGGCCATGCTTAATTTCCTTGGCAGCTGCAGATCTGCCAAACAAGCTGCCCACAAGACAAAGGCCAGGAGGTATGGCTCCTTCCCCTTTATTGTTGTATAGATCACACAAAAAGAAGTGTTAATTCCAAAGCTGATAAATTAAGTTACAGGTGTTTCACTAGCCTGCGTCCCCCCAAATAAAATATTAATGAGGATTCTACCTTGGTTTACCTGGGGGATAAGAGCTGTTTTGAGAATAAATGCTGGCAGATCTTCAGGATGAAAGAAGCCTTAGATGCCCTTCCGAGATGACTGTGTAAACTGTGTCTTGTTATTTCCACACGCCTCTGTACCAATACACTTAGGGTAAGGTAAATAGTTTCTATGTTGGGGCTACGGTCCCTGACAGTCCTGCACTTATGTGGGGTTTGTGAGCAGAGTGCTGTAAGTTGCTCAATGGTGACATAAACCTGCTGCATCCCTGGAGCTGGGGCAGGCAGTATGCATGGCTTGCAGAGGCAGTGAACATACCTCCACCAAGTTGGATGGGGCAGAATCAACAGGCAGGGCCTGGAGTTAGTCCTAGCCACACCCACTTAGCATTTAAATAAAAAAAAGGCACTGCTTGTCAGAAAATGATTACAGATACACAATAAGACAGATTCAGATGAAAAAGACCTCTGAATGGGTCACAGTGTTGGATAAATGTACATGGGCTTATGAGAGAAAAGAAAGAGTACAGAAAGTCATAGGTTAAAAGAGCAAAGATAATTGAATATTAAAAAGTAACAAAGTAAAAAAAACATAAAGATGGAAAATACATAGAGAATCTGAATTATGTATATTATTGTGTTTTCTTTGAATTTTTTGACTGTGAATGAGCTAAGTACAGAGAGATATTTCATTGTCCAGGCTGCTAAGCTAAACCAACACATATTTTTTAAAGGTATCTTGACTTCAAAATTTGGGTCTAAGGATATGTTACTTTGGGAAAAAAAGGTTCTGTTTTCATTTTCACAAGACAAGAACCTGTGTATTCCTTCCAGGTTAATGTGGTTTGATAGAACAAGACTCCCCCCTCCGAAAGGTCTCTGTGAACCATAAAACTACTTCACCCAACAAACAGCAGGAAGCTGTTTGGAGAAAACTATACCCAAATTCCCAAAATGATTGCTTATAAATGTTTATTTGTTAAAAGGGTTCATTATAAATGATTAATGGTTAAAGTCAATGTCTGAAAAATAAATAAATAAATAAATAAAGGAGATATAATATAAAGATGAATACTTTGCATTGGTATGGTTCTTGGTCTATTGACACAAATTTAAAGTCAGTTTTGTTACACCACGTATATGTTTTTCTGCTCTTATTTAAGGAATTGTGTTTATGCATCTCATTTTAAAGTGTACTGTATAGTTAAGATGAACAAATTAATAGTCATCTATAATAGTCAAACTTGTAGTCACATTAGGTTTTCTAGATATACAGAAATATATTTCAATTAGATAGATAATCTTAAACATTTCAAAGACCTACAGTAAATGGAATTTAAAATGTTTTAAGAACTTTGATTTCTCTCAACAATGAGACATGTCTGCTTCTGGAAGCATCAATTACTTCAGAGAGGTTGATTGGCAATGAAGAAATTCATTATGGAATTTGCCCCCAATGTGACAAGGCTAGCTATTTGGGCAAGAAACTACTCTTGCCTAAAATCCTTGACAATATGCTGTATGAACTGAACATGTGATGTGGGATTCTCCTCTGTATGCTATGAATATCATTGGTTAATAAAGGAACTGCTTTGGGCCTATAGCGAGCTATAGGGGAACAGAACTAGTTGGGAAACACTAAACTGAATGCTGGGAGAAAGGAGGCAGAGTCAGAAAGAAGACGTGGAGCTACTGCTGGAGACAGACGTGCTAAAACTTTGCTGGCAGGCCACAACCATGTATGTGGTAATGCACAGATTAATGGAGATGGGTTAAATTAATATGTAAGCGTTAACCAATAAGAAGCTAGAGCTAATGGGCCAAGCAGTAATTTAATAATATAGTTTCCATGTGATTATTTCAGTGCTAAGCAGCCGGAACCAACAAGCAATCTTCATCCAACAAATTGGCCAACGTGGTTGACTAAAATTCACTTAAAACTAGAGAGAGCTTGAAAAGGAATTCTAGACAGAAAAATATAGAGTTTAACACAGCTTCTTGCTGTTTGCTGGTAGTGTGCCAAAGCTCCTTTAAGAGAGGTTTTCCTGACTCAGCGTTAGTAGAAAAAAATCTGCACTGCTTGAAATGCTGGCTTTCTGGGCCATGCTGCCAGCATGACCCCTGGTTCTTTCAGGAGACTGAGCATTTAAATGGGGTTTGTGAGTAACATACTACAAATTGCTTAATGGCAACATAGACCTGCTGGTTGCCTAAAACTGGGGCAATGTGCACAGCTTGCAGAGGCGGTGAATGGACTTCCACCATGTTGGACTGTGCAGAGCAAGTAGGAAGTACCATATATACCCTAGTAGTGCCACAGCTTAAGTTTATCAGAAGCACTTAGCATTTTAAGAAGCAGTCCTGGCCAGAAAATAACTATAAATACACAATAAAGACAAATTCAGATGGAAAAAAAACTCTAAATGGTTCACAGTGATGGATAAATGTATGTAGGCTTAGAAGAAAGAAGAAAAAGAATATAGACAGTTATAAAAAGTAAATACTTTTAAAAAGTCTTTAAAGAGACAGAATATAGACAGTCATAGATTAAAGGAATAAAGATAATAAAATAAATATTAAAAAGTAATACATATAAAACAAATAAGCCACGTAAAGATGGAGAATACACAGAGAGTCTGGATTACGAATATTATTGTGTTTTCTTTGAATTTTTTGACTGTGAACCAGCTAATTACAGAGAAACATTTCTTTGTGTGAGCTGCTAAGTTAAACCAACATAAAGATACCTTGACTTTAAAATTTGAGTCTAAGGATATGTTGCTTTGGAAAAGAGGTTCTTTTGTTTCCACAGAGGATGAGAACCTGTGGATTGCTTCCAGACTAATGTGTTTTGATGGAACAAGACCCCCTGAAAGATCACCTTGAACACCCCTCAAAAAATTACTTTGCCCAATAAACAGCAGGAAGCAGTTTGGAGAAGGGCTACATCCATGTTCCCAAATATTGTTTCTAAATGTTTCTTTATATTTAAAGGGAGATATACTATAGAGATTTGCATTGGTATGGATCTTGGTTTATTGATACAAATTTAAGGTCAATTTTGTTATACTGTGTATATGTATTTCTGCTCTTGTTTAAGGTATTGTGTTTATGCAGCTCATTTAAAAATATAATATATAATTAAAAATATAGGTTAATAGATAGCCATCTATAATAGTAAAACTTGTAGTCATGTTAGTTAGGTGTTGTAGATATATAGAGAGATGTTTCAGTTAGATAGGTATTTTTCAAATCTTTCAGAGACCTTCAGAACATGGGACTTAAAATGTCTTAAGAATTTAGGACTTTTTCATGAAGCAGACAGATTTCACATCTGCTCCTGGCAGCACCAGTCTACTTCAAAAGGAAGATGGGCATCAAAGAGGCTCCTTATGGAGTTGGTTAGCCATTTGAGCAAGACCCTGCTCTTGCTTGGACTGCTTGATGAACTGGACATGCAGGACCCACAGAGAAATGACTGCTGAACTTGCCTAAAGGTGAGACAATCCTTTGGGGTTCCTGCTTCATGAAAGAGTCTGCTAGGCATTTTTCAGGACACAGAAAAAAGTTACTGATAAACTGCCAAGATAGGCAGAACTGTCTTTGAAATTTCCTGCTTTGTGGAAAAGTCTGCTGGATACTATGGGCCCATAGGCTGAAGATGGATTCCCCAATGGTACAGAAGAACTTTGGGTAACTGCCCAGGTAGTGAGATGTCTCTGTCAATTCTAGGGTTTTGGAAGTTGCTTACAATGTACTTCCTGTTTACTTAGGTAATACTATATCCTTATGGGGTCTTTGATGGAGTCGAAGA
Source organism: Ondatra zibethicus (assembly GCA_004026605.1). Classification (NCBI taxonomy): domain Eukaryota; kingdom Metazoa; phylum Chordata; class Mammalia; order Rodentia; family Cricetidae; genus Ondatra; species Ondatra zibethicus. The sequence goes on from PVIU01006678.1 coordinate 48,618, forward strand.
CTAGATAGTTATAGTTTTCCCTAGTTATGATAAAAGATAAGTTAGATATAAAACCTTAAACTCACAAAGATAGATGATAGAGTATTTTCCTTAATTTGCCAAAAGGAACCATTTCCTTTTCATTGGCAGGAGGGACAAATGACCATCTGTAGTGCCCATTAGAATAACAAAGTGCCTGCTGGCCTCCAGGTTCCTCAGTATCACAGGTACCTGTTACATCTTTCAGAGTTCATGCTGGCATCCTTGGCTCTTCTCACCCCACTGCTTTCCCTAATCTCCTGCTCATGAGCTTCCCTCTGCCCAGCTACTTATTTTTCCTTATAACCCTCCTATTTTGGCTGTGTTCCCTTTCTTTCATCTTCCTCTCTTGATCATCTCCTTGTCTTCCTCTCTCTCTTTCTCTTTCTTCTCATGGTCAACTGCAGTCTGCTGGCCCTGTTCAGTCTATTATTTCTCTCTCCACTCTGAACTCTTCCAGATGCCCCTGGAAGTTCTTTCCCTCATATCTACAATAAAAATCTCCCCCTAAACCATACCTTGGAGTGTTCATGGCATCAGCTTATACAATAACCATCTGTAATTCTAGTTCAACAGGATCTAGTGCCCTTTTTTGGCCTCTGTGACCACTAGGAACATACATGGTGCACAGATACATACACAGCCAAACACCCATATACATATAGTTTCTTTGTAAATATAGTTTCTTTTAAAAAAGGAATGCTACAAAGACATTTTACTTATAATTGTCAATACAAAATTTCTAAATAAAATATTTACAGATACTTGAGAGATAACATAGTAGTTAAAAGCACTCCAAGAAATGAATCAGAAAATGGCACAATTTTGTCAAATGATTTAGAATATTATAAAGGGAGTGCCCCAGTCATTGTAAAGAAAGAGAAAACAAAAAAAGATAGTGTCAATCCACCATCATTTATAGATAGACCAAAATGATAAAGCCAGAAAATTAAACATGAAGTCTCTGGTGATAGGGGAAATTATAAACAGATGGAAGGAAGGGGGGAGGGAGGGAAGGAAGGAGAGAGGGAAGAAAGGAGGGAGGAAAGAAGGAAGATGATGGGTAGACTTTTTTTGAAGATAGCATAAAATCCAGAGGATATGAAAGCGAAGACTGATGATTTAAACACATAACCACAAATTTCCCACATGGCTAAAATCAACACATGGCAAAAGCAAATGCAAAGTGAAAAAAATTATACACTCACAGTAACACATGTAACCTAAGTATATTTGCAACACATATTTCTAATATATAATATTCTTACCTTAAAATGATCCCATCTCATTCTATGTAAAACAGACAAACTCAGTTTTAAGTGCCTTTGGATAATTTGCATAAGAGAAAAATAAAATTGTGAAAGTGATCTTTTATGTACAAAAGAAATTCTACTCTTAAGAAAATAATAAAGGGTGGAGAGAGAGCCTAGCAGTTAAGAATGCTAGCTGTTCTTCCAGGGGAGTCATAATTTTGATGCCTAGAACTACATTGGATGGCATACACCTGTAACTCTAGCTCCAGAGGGTCCAGAGCCCTCTTCTGCTCTTCTGTCCTCTGTAGGACATGAATGCATGTGGCACGCATGCACACACACACACACACAGAAAGAGAGAGAGAGAGAGAGACTTATACACATAAATAGAATTTTAAAAATGAAAATCAAATCAAGTCTGAGGTTATATTGTTTCATTTATATTGGCAAAAATCAAAGAACCATGTCACACACCCACCTAGCAAGGATGATAGACACACTGCTACTAGGGAATGGAGGTCCTATGTCACAGTGGAGGATTATTCAACAGCATCTCTCATAATTATCCTCTCACCTGGCAACTCTGTTTTTTAAACAAAAGTCATTTTATGAACATATATTCACATAGCTCATGTGATATTTGTACAAATGGACTCAGAGTAAACAAAAAATCATGAACATTTACAGATAATCGAAACAGTCATTAAAAGGAAAATGGTTGAATTCTGTATATCTATGAAATGAAAACAGAAGAAATAAGATAAACATAAGTGAATACACTAAAAAAAAAGAAAGGCTGAGTGGAAAAACAGAAAAAAAGGGAGGAGAAAGAGAAGGGAGAAGGGATAACTGAAAGAGAGGAGCATATAGAGTGGGGTTTGGGGAAGGAACCCAATGTTTATATGCACATTTGTACATGTCCCTTCTAAAAGGATACATAAGAAACTGGTTAATTCTCAACTAGGAAACATGAAAAGAGAAAGATTTGCTTTTCACTACACCTGTATGACTGAAAGGCATCTTTTTCAATAGAAGAAAATCTGGTTTGAGGTTGTATGCTGTATTTGGTCTGTGTTTTCCTGGTTTGGGGTTCTTTCCTCAAATCAAAAGTGATCATTTTTTCTCAAAAATTGTTTATTTTGTATCTAAATTAAGGTGTAGCCCATATATATACATTGATCAATCAACTTTGTCATGATACAATAATTTTTATGATACACTGTAACAAGTTTTTATTGATTTTTATGGAGCTATGCATTTTTTTCTGCTCCCCTCCCTTCCTTTCCTCTCTACTTCAACCCTCTCCCATAGTTACCATGCTCCCAGTTTACTCAGGAGATCTTGTCTTCTTCTACTCCCCATGTAGATTAGATGCATATATGTGTCTTTTAAGGTCCTCATTGTTGTTTAGGTTCTCTGGGATTGTGATTTGTAGGCTGGTTTTCTTTGCTTTATGTTTACAAAACACTTATAAGTGAGTACATGTGATAATTGTTTTTCTGGGTCTAGTTTACCTCACTCAATATTTTTTATACCTCCATCCATTTGCCTGCAAATTTCAAGATGTTATTTTTTTCTGCTGTGTAGTACTCCATTGAGTATATGTACCACATTTTCCTTATCCATTCTTCGGTCAAGGGGTATGTTGTGTGGTCATTTTCATTGAATTTTAGGAAGTCTTTAATTTCTCCCTTTATTTCTTCCTTGACCCATTGATGATTCAGGTGAGCATTGTTTAATTTCCATGTGTTTGTGGGCTTTCTAGAATTAGTATTGCTGCTGAATTCTAGTTTTAAGCCATGATGATCTAATAAGATACATGGAGCTATTCCAATTTTTTTTTGTATCTGTTGAGGTTTGCTTTATTACCTCATATGTGGTCAATTTTTGAGAAGGTTCCATGAGGTGCTGAGAAGAAGGGCTATTCTTTTATGTTTGGATGGAATATTCTATAGATGTTTGTTAAGTCCATTTGAGTCATAACATCTGTTAGTTCCCTTATTTCTCTGTTCACTTTTTGTCTGACTGACCTGTCTGGTGGTGAGAGTGGAGTGTTGAAGTCTTCCACTATTAGTGTGTGGAGTTGAATGTATGATTTAAGCTTTAGAAGTGTTTCTTTTACATATGATGGTGCCCTTGTATTTGGGGCACAGATGTTCAGTACTGAGATTTCCTCTTGGTGGATTTTTTCCTGTGACTAATATGAAATGTCCTTCTTTGTCTCTTTTGATTGATTTTAGTTTGAAGTCTATTTTGTTAGATATTAGGATAACTACACCCATGTGTTTCTTTGGTCCATTTGATCGGAAAATTTTTCCCAACCCTTTACTCTGAGGGTTTATTCTGAGGGTCTGTCTTTGAGGTTGAGGTGTGTTTCTTGTATGCAGAAAATGGATGGATTCTCTTTTTGTATTCCAGCTGTTAGCCTGTGTTTTTTATAGGTGAGTTGAGTCCATTTATATTTAGAGGATATTAATGACCAGTGATTGCTATCTCATGTTAATTTAGTTTTTGTTGTTGGTGATGTTCATTTGTGTTTTTCCCTTCTTTGGGATTTGCTGCTGTGAGATCATCAATTGTCTGTGTTTTTGTTGATGTAGCCAACTTCCTTGGGTTGGAGTTTTCTTTCCAGTACTTTGTGTAGGGCTGGGTTTGTGACTAGGTATTGGTTAAAGCTGCTTTTGTTATGGAATATTTTGTTTTGTCCTTCTATACTGATTGAAAGTTTTGCTGGGTATAGTAGTCTGGGCTGGCATCCATGGTCTCTTAATGTCTGCATAACACTTGACCATGAGCTTCTGGCTTTCATTGTCTCCAATGAGAAGTCAGGTGTAATTCTGATAGGTCTGTCTTTATATGTTACTTGGCCTTTTTCCTTTGCAGCTCTTAATATTCTTTCTTTATTCTAGGTTTAGTGTTTTGATTATTACATGACAAGGGAACTTTTTTTCTTTTGATCAAGTCTATTTGGTGTTCTGTAAGCTTCTTGTATTTTCATAGGCATATCTTTTTTTTTAGGTTGGGAAAGTTTTCTTCTATGATTTTGTTAAATACATTTTCTGTGCTTTTGAGATGAACCTCTTCTCCTTCTTTTATACCTATTATTCTTAGGTTGGGCTTTTCATTGTGTCCCATATTTCCTGGTTATTTTGTGTTAGGCTTTTGTTAGATTTAATGTTTTCTTTTGCTGATGAGTCTATTTCCTCTATTGTATCTTCAGTGCTTGAGATTCTCTCTTCCATCTCTTATATTCTGCTGTTTATGTTGCATTTTTTGGTTCCTGATCATTTTCTCATGATTTATGTTTCTGTAATTCCCTCAGCTTGTATTTTCTTTATTGTCTTTATTTCAGTTCTCAAGTCTTGAATAGTTCTTTCATATGTTTGATTGCTTGTTCTTGGTTTTCCTTAAGGGATTTAACATTAATGTCTTCCAGTTTTTTGTTTGTCTTTTCCTTCATTTCTTTGAGGGAATTTCTCATTTCCTCTTTAAGAGCCTCAAACATCCTCCTGAAGTTATTTTTTAGGTCATTTTCTTCTGCTTCATCTATATTTGGTTGTTCAAGTCTTGATGTTGTAGGGTCTCTAAATTTTATTGCTGTAAAACTTGTTGCTCTTTGTGTAGTTGCATGTGTTCTTACCTTGTCTACCCATCTTTTCCTTTAATTGGTGGTGCTGGGGCTGTCTGTGACTCTGGTAATCAATCTGCCATGTGCCAGTGGATCCAAGGCTCAGATGACTACTCCTCATTCAGCAGTCAGTGTCATGGTTCTAGTTTCCCTGTTGGTCACTCAGTGTTCCTGGGAGTTGCTCTGTGCTCCAGGGGTTTGCTTCTCTCCCATGGAGTTTGCTGTCTCAGGCCTGCTCTGGCCTAGGTTGCCAGCTAAGACCTGTTTCTGTAAATATCCCTGGTCTGGATTTGCTCCTGCGAAGGTCTCTGACTTGGGGTTGGTCCCACAAAGTTCTCTGGCTCTGATCTACACCCTTGGAGGTCCCAGACTCGGGTGCACCCAGACCTGCAGAGAACCTGGTTCAGACCTACTCCCTCAGAGGTCCCAGGCTCGTGCCTGAACCTGCAGAGGTTTCTGGTTCCTACCTACTCCCTCAGAGATCCCAGACTTACACCTGGACCTGCAGAAGTCCTGGCTCAGGTCTACTCCCTCAAAGGTCCCAGACTCACACCCAGACATGCAGTTGTCTCTGGATTCTGCCTACACCCTCATAGGTCCCATACTCATGCCTGGACCCACAGAGGTCTCTGTCTCTGGCCCACTCCCTCAGCGGTTGCTTCTCTGTATCTGTTCCTCTGGAGTTTGCTGCCTCAGGTTTGCTCTGACCTAGGTTACTGGCTCATTCCTGTTTCCTTAAATGTCCCTGGTCTGGATCCACTCCCATTCACATGTTCGCTGTCTCAAGCCCACTCCAACCAATGTCATTGGCTCAATCCTGCTCCTGTGGAGTTTAGTACCTCAGGCCTGCTCTGGCCTAGGTCACTCACTAGCTGGCTCAGTCCTGCTCCTGTGGAGTTCATGCCTCAGACCTGCACCAGCCCAGGTCATTGGCTCAGTCATGCTCCTGTGGAGTTTGCTGCCTCAGGCCCACGCTGGCCCCTGTAACAAGGTATTTTACAAAAATCAAGGTATTTTCCTCTGTCATGGAAGGACATTTTTATATTCCATTTAAAAATCACACAAAAGTTTGCTGTGGAATAATCCTTTTGTACACTGTGAAGATTTGTCACTGTGATTAGTTTAATAAAGAAGCTGACTGGCCAATAGCTGAATAGGATAAAGGCAGGCAGGAAGTCAAACAGAGATTGATGGGAAAAAGAAGGGTGGAGTCAGCAGAGTCACCAGGAGATGCAGAGGGCACAAGACATGCTGGAGGACAGGTAAAGCCATGAGCCATGTGGCAAAGCACAGATAAGAAATGTGGGTTAAATTAAAATGTAAGAGTTAGCTAGTAACAAGCCTGAGCTGTCAGCCAAGAATTTATAATTAATATAAGCTTCTGTGTGGTAATTTGGGAGCAGGCTACTGGAACAGGATACTTCTGCCTGTAGAAATTAGCTCACCAACTTTTGATATGATAGTCTTAAAATGAAGATTCATTCATTCAGACTGAAAAAAAAAAAACCCTAGCCTTTCCTGTCAAAAGTTTAGATACCAAAAAGGAAGAGAAAAAACATTTATATTCCTCTATTCACTTCTGAAGTGAAACATCAACATTCATTCAAATTTGGGAAAACTTTAAAACATAAAAATGATAAGTAGTAAATAAGCAAATGAAAGAGGGAGGAAAAATCCAGACCTGACAGTATAATTGCAAAAGAAAAGAATTTGACAGACTTAGAAAAACAAACAAATGAAAAACCCCAATCTGTTTCTAAATTGCTCTATGGTTGAAAATTTTTTTTTGCTGGTCCCTCAATGGTTCAAATTCTAAGGTGTGAAGGCATTGTGACCTCTGTTTAATGTTTATATTACCAAGCCACACAACTTTCTTGAATATATCCCTGTCTCAATTAAATCTGAAATGGGTTTTGGCCAAGCTAATAACTCCTATTTCAAGTTACATTTAGCACCACATCGAAAAAAAACCCAGTGTGAATTCTATCTGCACAATGATCTCTTTCTTTCCCAAAGACAACTTCAGCTTTTCACCATGTAAGCTGAAATTACCCCAAGTCTATATTGAACTATCCACCTCTATTCTTGGGGCCATTATTTCATCTAGAAAGCCTTCAGGTGAAATAAAAACCTAGGGTCTTGAACCTTGCCCTTTAATTAGTATAAGCTTCTTAAAGAGCAATGGTGTGGCTTCAGAATGGGTGGAGGCACAGTGCTGAAATTAAACATTCCTTCTAAATGGGACAAGAATCCTAAGCCTTGAGACTCCTACCAACCCCCTGAGAAGATCAATAGAGCAACAACTGGGCATGTAAAACAGAGCTGTCCACTGAAAATCTAGATAATGAAAATTCACAATGGGCAGTAGTAGATCTTGAGGGGAAAAAAGGGTCCTTTATTAGTGCCTCTGACAAGGGCAGATGGTTCAGGGAGCAGTGACACCCACTAACACTAACATTCACACGTTCATGAGCTCTGAAGTGTTTAGATGACTTCGTATAAATAAGATTAGTTTTTTCTTTAGGAATCACTGTGTAACTAATCACATGCACAAGCATCCTAGGGTTTCCTTGAATAGCTTTTACTTTAAGCAATTTAACTTTTATTTTGTGCTGGTTGAGATTGAAACCAGGGCCTTGCACATGGTAGCAAATGCTCTACCATTTGAGCTTTGCCCCAGCCATCAAAGGTTCACAATGAGTTTTATGGACAAAACCTTTTATCATTTACTGGTCAGTACATGTATCCATGACTTTTGATTTGCTTCACTTACGCGAATGCCCGTCTTTTGTACATTATTAATGGAAAACCAAGCTTGAATATCACTGGCTCTTCTTAATAGATCCACAAATACAGTAAGTAAACTCTTTCTAGGCTGTAGTTTTATATTGGATTAAAATTTCTTTCAACAGAAGGATATTTATCTTCTGGCAATTTATCAAAGTAAATATCTCCTATGGCACAGTATTATTAAATATTTTTCATAGTTGAAATTCCCTGTCTCCTTGGGAAGAATTAACAGGACTTTGTTTGCACAAAGGTGTTTCTCTCGTTTTTAATAGGTGCCATTATTGATGAATTCTTTATTACCACCTGATTGGGACCCACTGGAGGATAAGTACAGGTCTTGTTCATCTCTTCATCTCTAAATAAGTCCCAGTGACTTTCAGGAATGCCAACATTATAGATGAGTAGCTTATGAAAGCTTACAGCTGCAAGTTTATATTCTGCTCCTCTCTATTCAGTACCCATAGCAACGGACATGCCAAAGAAGTGGGGTGGGGTGCTGGAGTCCAGAGACAGCTCCTCCAGATTCTATCTCCATCCTGAAGCTCTGTTAGGAGTTAGGAAAAAGGCAGCCCTATTCGGTAGGTGGTAACATGGGCTTCCAAACCCAGGAAAACCTAAAATGTCTATATACTCTGAAGAAATCCAGTCAGCTCTGAGCACACCAAGGTTTTACATTAAACTCTACCATCTGTGGACTAAGAAACTGAAGTTCAGAAGGCCATGAGTGTCAGATAACCACAGCTTTGGGGGTTTTTTTGTTTGTTTTTTGTTTTTCTATTTTTCCCTTCTTCCTCAGAACTTTTAGACAAGTCTTTTCCCCAAGGGGCTTTTCTTAGCCTGGGCATGCCCACCTATCCCAGCAACTTATTAGAATTTCCCACATACGTTCAAACTAGCCAACCAGATTTGCTGTAACATGATGCCTAATTTACTAGTGTTTAGAACCAAATTGTCCTGTCTTTGGGGTATACAAAGCCCATCTCCAGAAAACAAACGAACAGATAAACCTAATTGACAATTTATTTCTGAGACACCCTCTATCCCATCCCTGCTACAAGGAGCTGCTATTCTACCTATCAATCAAACCTTTAGTCTAAAGAATGCTCCTGATCCTGGGAATAGAATCTATGGTCTGAGTGGAGACATAAAGTTCTAGTTGGGCTGGTTTAATCACTTTGGCTGAGGACCACCCCTACGAAGGTGGGCTCACCTTAAGCCATGCTGAAGAGATGGGTAGAATAATTAGTCCTTTAATTAAACTGTACTTTTCCTTCCCAGAATCCCTACAGCAGAAGCTTACTGGCCACAGCCATGTGGAGGTACAAATCTGCCTGCTTCCAAAGTTACCTTTTCTTTTCTTTCCTCAGCCAACTTGAATCAGCAGCTGTAAGGGTTCCAAACAGTGAGATATTGAGTTTGTATGATCAGAGACAAGAAATAGAGAAGACTAGAAATAAATAAGGCAAAAGCAATAACTGGGACCAGAAGGTCTAGCATAAGCTGTCAAACAAGAATATTAACAAGTGTACCATTAGTGCAGTAGGCAGTGTGGTGCACAGATGGCCAAGGTCAGCATAGAGGTTAGTCAATGTTGGCAAAGAGAACATAGGATACCTCAGACACAGCAGCCTTAGGATTGATAACCACAGCCCAGGGGGAATATTTGGGTCCCCAGAAGCAGAAACCTTGACTCCTTGGAGGCACTAGCTTCAGTGTAAGACCAGTTTTGCCAAATCTTCTCCTGGACAAGGGCACGGAACTAAGGTTCTCTTTGTCCTTCCATTAGGGCCTCTGAAAAAGTCTTGGGTTGATCTAGCTCCCCAACTAAGCTTTCCTTATTTTGGGTTTCTTTACTCTTTTGTTAAAGCCTCTCTCCTAGCCATGGGGCTGCTTGCTAGCCATGCCTTTCCATGCCAGTTAAGCTGGCATGGACTTTTCCTCCTCTGCTCCAGGCAGCTGCTACAGTTTTACAGCTTAACCTGCCCATTTTTCTTCTAAATGCTAATAAAATTATCCTGGAGTTTCCATTGGGGTTCATTCTAAATTGTTTTATTAATGAGTCTCATAATCCCCAATGGAACCCCAAGTTTCCCTGTATCAAAACTTTTCCTGAAAAGCTATTTGAAAAAAGAAGCAGAGGACATAAAATTGGGTGGATAGGGAAAGAGGGATGGATCTGGAAGAAGTGGGGGGAGGGAGGGATCTGGGACGGGTTGGGAGTGGGATGGGTATAAAATGGCTAGAAATCCTCAAGGGACCAAATGAAACAGAACCAACACTTTTCTTTCTTTCTCTTTCTTGTCCTTGCCCTTCATTGTTTCATAGTCTTCAGTGATAACTGAAGCCAACGGCTTGGGGTGACTTCAGTGGACCTTGAATTTCTGGGACTGTAGTATTCCAAACTTATTCTACCAAGAGCATGAAAAGCTTAGTTGAAACCCACGACCTTCTTAAATCTTTTCCAGCTTTAATTCCATTGCTTTCATGACTCTTAGATTTACAGAAGAACTCTCTTCTGGATGTGGGAGTTGCTTCACAGAGTAGCAGTTGAGATCCATGATCCATGCTCAGTGCAGCATCAGGCAATGTAGGCCCCACTGTGATCAAGTGGCACCGGAGGGTTCTACTGATGGTCCGCTCTCACATTGCCCACTGCAGACTTTCCTACTATTTCAGGCTCACAGCCTCACCTCTCTCCTCCTTTGGGTCTACTCTGCTACTTCTCTTCTTTGCCTGTTTTGCTGGTTTGAATTCCCTGCTTATGCTTAAGTGAGCCCAGGAACTAAAAGTATTGCTGATCCGGAATCGTGATGATAATGATTGTCAAGTTGGGTGGATCTGGAGTCAGCTAAGAGGAATGCCCCTGTGCAGGACTATGAGGGCATTTCCTGGAAATATTAACTGGTGGGTGGAGGGGAGACTGTCTGCCAGAGTGGGAGTGGCTTGCACAGGGATTCCAGGGAAAAGTAAAGTTGGTTTTGCCTCTGAAGTGTATAGACAACCATTGTTTGATTAGCTGGCTTTTATTGTGTAAGTCAATCGAATAAACCCTCTTCCATAATTTATGTTCACTGTATTTGTTCTCTGGCAGATAAGAAGTGCCCAGTAGAGTCCCATCATACTCCTTCCACTGGTCCAAGACAAAGATCATCCACATGTTTTTAAGAATCTTACCTGCAACTTCAAAATCTCCAAATTGGGCAGGAAACAGCTACCACCAATTAGTAAGAGTGAGCATAGAAGAAGAGATTCGTGGACAATCTCTGGGGAGTGTTATACTCCTGGCAGTGGAAAGTATTCACTTGAGCATTGCTAGTGAACTGACAAAGAAAAGGCTTTCTTTTTTTCTGACTGCCAACCCTATTCTAGCTGACAGTGCAGGCTCTCAAGGAGCACTGCTTGAAATGATCAGAGCCAGTGTCCTGATCCAACAAGAAGAGTACGATGATGCATCCACAACCTTAATATGAATTTTTGCCGTTTACCGTTTTCATCTGGCCAGTTACTATCACAATATCCTCAGTGCCATCAGTAGGATCTGTAAAGTTTATTTAGTTGGTCAGAAAATTAACTAAACTTGAGTATGAATTAATTAGAATTTTGAGCTCAACATTATGCTCTGCATTAGACATGAAAAGGAAATGTATGCAGTCATTCATCTTAGACAATTTCTTTTGTCTAAGAAACACATTATTCTACTTGTGCTTCACTATTTAAGTGAACCAGCAAACAATGTTGCCCATGTTCTTCTAATTTAAAAATAGAGGGCTTCTTTTTTTTTTTTAATTACACCATGAAATCTTAAGCTGAGTTGTTTTTTTCCAAGACCTAAACTAGGCATAAGTATTTCCTGGGGACTCCAAAAACCTTCTTGTTACAGTAGAAATGGAATTAGGGTTTATGATGTACATTCAAATAATTAAAGAGTTTAATAATCTATGGATTATGTGTATCTAACACATGAAATTAGGAAAAGTATGGAGAAAATAAGAGACTAAAACAAAACAATTACATAATGATATGAGGCTGTGCCGGCCAGACACTAACTTTCCGTAATGACCATTTCAGGACAATTAACAGAAGCAGTGAAGCTGACACATACGTAAGGGAGTAGCAACCTGCTGCCTGTGCTTAAAAAGAACTGGAAAGGGAGTCACCTTGCAAGCAGGGTGGCAATGGAGGGACAAAGATGGCAGCTTGGAAAGGATCGCTGATCACTGGGCCTGCAGTGATCATCATCACATGACGTCAGGGTGTCTCCTGTTCTCTTAGTCAGCATGGATTCATAGCTACAAGGTTCCCTGAATCTTTGTTCTCTCCAACCTGTTTTGCTGATATCTGTTATATCAACAAATTTAAAAGTTGTTTGTGTTGGAAGGAGGCTGCTTGTTTGTTCCAGCCACCCAGAACCAAAATAATCACACAGAAACTGTATTAATTAAATCACTACTTGGCCCATTAGCTCTAGCTTCTTATTGGCTAACTCTTAGATATGAATTTAACTCATCTCTATTAATCTGTGTATTGCCACATGACTGTGGCTTACCAGGTAAAGTTCAGGGCTACGTGGCGTTTCTCTGACTCTGCTCTTCTTTCTCCCAGCATACAGCCTAGCTTTCCCCACCTAGTTCTGTTCTTCCCTGCCATAGGCTCAAAGCAGTTCTTTATTCATTAACCAATAAAAGCAACATATAGACATAAGGACCTCCCACACCAAGTTTGGGGTTTTTTGTTTGTTTGTTTCTTCATATGCATGAGCTATATTCACAGATGTACTTTGGGAAGACTCCCAGCTGTTAAATTTTTTAAAGTGGTAGAGGTACTATATTCAATATATAATTTCAAACTAAATAAATCCGAAAAGATGGTGCATTTTCCCTAAAATTGCCACATGCAAAAATGTCTATGAATTGGTCTGTTTTCTAGTTTGTGTTCTCTACTCAAGGGTGAGGTATGTAGCCTTGGCTGACTCACCCTTGCCACACACACCATCATTAAAGTAAAAAGGATGCCCATGACAGAGAAATGCATTCACTGACAAAGCATTTCTCAGGCTGTAGCCCACAGGCTGCCCGCCTCAAAATCTACCTGAAAAAGACACGTAAGTGCTGATTCCTAAGCTGTACCACAGAACTGCTACTCATGAACCTGCATTTCAACAAAGTCCACAGATGATTGCACAAAGTATTGAACTATGCAGGGTCTGATGATCCTATGGGAGTTGCTGAACAGGAAGAGGTTTCTCCCACCCACTTGCTGAAGTATTTTAAACATTTCACCCCAGCCAATTTCATCTGCACTAGCCTTCCAGTAATTCCAAGTTTAGATTGCTGGAAAATTGGAAGATTGGTAAGAGGCCTCCAACCTCAGTCTAGTGCACCCAGAATGGTCCTGAGTATCCAACACTCTCAAAAGTCACACATATCATGTATCTCATACTTCTACGACTTTACTGATGACATGACAGACAGGATGTCATATTATTAAACTTCAGTCCTCTCCAAGTCAGATGTCAGTCCTCCACAGTGCAGGCAGGATGGCTGGTGGCTCCGGCCCTGAGCTCCTGGCTGCTTAGGCTGCCTTGTGATTGTTGACTGATACTAGTGTTTTCCAATACCAACTGAGCACCCATAATGATGTCAAGTTCACACATGGCTGCTGAGGGACAGCAAGATCATAACTGAGCTCCTGGTTCCTTTGATAAGAAAGAAGATCTTTGGAATATCTGCATCCATACAGAAAATCCATTTCTGTTTTCAAATTGTTGCCCTTTGACTGTGTTTAATTTCAGTCACTGCCTGCATTAAGACTGTCTATAAAACCGGAGTCAAGTTGAAGATTCAGTCAACTCCCAATTTTTGCTTAGTATAGATTTTCTTTCCCATTTCTCAAAGGACAGTCATTTTAATTCAAGCACACTGATTTTTGCAACATACATTTTAATAGAAAAAAATCTATACTAACGAAAATACCTGAATTTAAGATTTTTCAGTCTCTTGGTATTTATATCATGCTGTGTTTCTATAAGCTCTGCACACAACTAACCTCGACACCACTAATCTCTGCTGTTGTCATCTGAGCTGGTCATTGCAGAGATGGGGAAAGAAAAGATGAGAGAAGGCAATCTGGAGTGTGAGAGAGGTATTCTCTTGCTTCTGGGTTGCACCAAGCAGCCCTGGATAAGCAACAAACAACAAGGGAACTCATCTGCTCACTTCTTGGGAGACATTTGTCTCATGTCACAATGCCACAGATAAGAGGCCCCTGGGGAAGCATAATGAATGTGCTCCTTCCTGTTGAATTTCTGTTTGTTCTATATTCTTGTAGACCTCAGCTTCCATCTGTATACTAACACTATTTCTAAGATTAATATCATTAAGCTTTGGAGGGAATTTTTATTTTACATACAAACACAAGGTATTTTTGGTGACATAAAACAGATAATATTTCAGGATTTCTATTCTCCATAAATGCTGATAGCCAGAAATGGCCAGAAATGACTTACAATTGACAGGATAATACTGCTAAGGTTTTTTTTTTAATTGGTTGGTTGGCTGGCTGTTTTTTATTTTGTTTTTGTTTGTAATGCTTGTTTTTTTTAATTAAAATAGAAATACTATATGTGCTAACTTTAATTTCCACACAAATGAATAAAGATACAAAAATGAAGAGACTTAAATATGACCCGAGAGCCTTCTTGACAGCAGTTCCCAAACTGTTTTGTCATGGGACCTCTTTAAATTCTGAAAATTTCTTGTTGCTGTTGTTGTTTTTCTGAACAGTGTTTGATAACCCAGTTTACTTTTGCTTACCTGTGGCTTATGTACCAATGTTTACTAACTTTTTTATTTTTGGCTGTCAGTGTGTATGATGTATGTGTATGTGCGTGTCCATGTGTATAAGTGTAGGCACACACATACCATAACACATATGTGGAGATTCAGAGGACAACATGGGTATCAGTCCTTGTCTTTTCACCTTGGTTGAGACATTCTTCCTTCTTGTTGGTGGCTGTGTGCATGAGACTTTCTATGTAACGTAGGAGTGCCGGTATCACAGACGTACACTGACGTGTCTGGCTTTGTGCTTCTCTGGGGAGTCCAGGCTTAAGCACTCATGTTGTTTTGCAAGTGCTTTACCCATGGAGTCGTTTCCTTAGTCCCCGTGCTGCTTATTCCTCTGGAACTTATGGAAGAAAATTTTAAATTAATTTTTTAAAAATTCACAATTCATCATGTTGCCATAAATATTTTATGAAAGGTATATATTCTGAAAAAAATAATGAAAAAGTACATCTTGCAATGGTTAAAAAACAAATTTCTTGAATCTGTCTTAATGGATGACAGCTAAATCCTCATCACTATTTCAGCATTCAGTGATAAGTGGCATTGGCTAATGTGTGTAATGAAATCCTGTTAAAATCCAGTACAGGGGAGGCTGAGGCAGGAGATTACACAGGGTAGCTGAGGCCTGGGCTTCACAGTGAGTCCCTGGCCTACCTGGGGCTACCGATTGAGATCTTATAGGAAAAAAGAAATCCTGCATCTCAAGTTCTATATCTGGGGAAGGAACAGTATTTGAATATTCTTCTCAGAAAACTGCTCTTTGATGTTACACCAAAACTCAGCATAAGCTCCTCCAAGAAAGCTTAGCTGCGACATAGACTGAGAATCCATTAATTTACTTCATTCTCTGTAACATTAAAGACTATTGTTCTCTGTTGCTCTTTAAAGGACTCTTTTTTCCATGTTTTTGCTATGTGTATGAGCGTTTGCACCACATGTATGCCTAGTGCCTGAGGAAGCCCGGAGAGTTAGAGGGCACTGGAGTAGAAGATGGTTGTGGGCTTCCCCATGGGTGATGGGAGCTGAACCCGGGTCCTCTGCAAGAACACTACATACTCTTAACCACTAAGCCATCTCTCCATCCTCCTCATGCATATTTATGTTACAGTTAGGACATATGTCATAGTTAGGAAAATTAAGATGTTGGTGCATTTCGTTACATGGTATAATCCATTGACATCTCCACCAGTTTCATCAGAAAACTCTTTGCGTGTTATGGGAAAGCCATCAAGCTCAGAGTGCTATCTACAAGGTTTCCAAAACTCAAATTTTCACATGAAAATCCAAATCTTATCATTCCAATACAGGCTTCCAGCTGTTTTTCTGGAGGTGACAAGTCTGGTGTTTTTTTTATTTTGTATCAGCCAAATATTCTTGTCTCAATATCAGTCAGTTGTTCTTTGTTAGTAGCACTTCCAACTGGAAAAATTGGTTTTCTGGGGGTGGGAGAAGCATGCTTATCTTGGCTAGAAATTAGCTCCAAAAGGGTTTTCTGCTTCAGGATATTCCTTGCGATTCATGTACAGCGGATGTGTGTTATATGCACTTCCATTTAGTCATGAAGGATATTGAAAACAGGTATGGGGTGTGTGTGTGTGTGTGTGTGTGTGTGTGTGTGTGTGTGTGTGCAACTATATATATATTCATACACACGAAATATATTGGGCAGAATAGAAAGCATCACATGAGGAAGGAATATGATACTTTTTTAATTTTATTTATTTTTCCATTCAAAAATTTACACTTCCTCCCCTTCTCTCCTTCCTCTCCCAATCCCTCACTAACCCTCCTCCCTCCCCCTCCATCCTTATAAGAGGGCAGGATACCCTGCCCTGTGGGAAGTCCAAGGCCCTCCCCCCTACATCCCGGCCTAGGAAGGTGTGCATCCAAATAGACTAGGGTCCCAAAAAGCCAATACATGCAGAAGAGACAGGTCCCAGTGCCATTGTCGATGGCTTCTCAGTCCGCCCACATTGGCAGCCACATTTAGAGAGTCCAGTTTGATAACATGCTCATTCAGTCCCGGTCCAGCTGGATTTGGTGAACTCCCATTAGATCAGGCACACTGTCTCAGTGGATGGACCAACCCCTCACGGTCCTGACTTCCTTGCTCATCTTCTCCCTCCTGCTCTTCAGCTGGATCTTGGGAGCTCAGTCCATTGCTCTGATGTGGATGTGGGTCTCTGTCTCTCTCTCCATCCATCGGATGAAATTTCTATGGTGATATTCAAGATATTCATCAGTGTGACTATGGGACAAGGCCAGTTCAGGCACCCTCTCCTCTGCTGCCCAAGGAACTATCTGGGGACATCCCCGTGGACACCTGGGATCCCTTCCAGAGCCAAGTCTCTTGCTCAACCCTAACATGGCTCCCTTAATGTAGATATCTTCTTCGCTGCTCAAATATCTGCCCTTCCTCCATCTCCACCCTTCCACAACCCTAAACTCTCCCAGTTCTTCCCTTCTCCCTTCTCCTTCCCCCTCTCCCCTTCCCCCAATCCCATCCCCACCCCTGTGCTCCCAACTTGTGCCCAGCGATTTTGTTTGATTCCAATTTCCAGGAGGATCTATATATGTTTTTCTTTGGGTTCACCTTGCTATTTGGCTTCTCTAGGCTTGTGAACTATAGGCTTAATGTCCTTTGTTTATGGCTAGAGTCCACAAATGAGTGAGTACATACCATATTCATCTTTTTGTGTCTGGGTTATTTCACTAAGGATAGTGTTTTCTATTTCCATCCATTTGCATGCAAAATTCAAGATGTCATTGTTTTTTACCACTGGGTAGTATTCTAATGTGTCTATATTCCACACTTTCTTGATCCATTCTTCCATTGAGGGGCACCTAGGTTGTTTCCAGGTTCTGGCTATTACAAACAATGCTGCTATGAACATAGTTGCACAAATGCTTTTGTAGTATGATTGGGCATCTCTTGGGTATATTCCCAAGAGTGGATCCTGAGGTAGGTTGATTCCCAATTTCCTGAGAAACCGCCACACTGATTTCCAAAATGGTTGCACAAGTTTACATTCCCACCAGCAATGGATGAGTGTTCCCCTAACTCCACATCCTCTCCAGCAGAGGCTGTCATTGGTATTTTTGATTTTAGCCATTCTGACAGGTATAAGATGGCATCTCAAAGTTGTTTTGATTTGCATTTCCCTGATGGCTAAGGAAGTTGAACATGACCTTAAGTATCTTTTGGCCATTTGAACTTCTGTTGAGAATTCTCTGTTCAGATCATTACCCCATTTTTAGTTGGGTTATTTAGAATTTTAAAGTCTAGTTTCTTGAGTTCTTTATATATTTTGGAGATTAGACATTTGTACAGTGTGGGGTTGGTGAAGATCTTCTCCCATTCAGTAGGATGCCTTTTTGTCTTAATGACTGTGTCCTCTGCTTTACTGAAGCTTCTCAGTTTCAGGAGGTCCCATTTATTTATTGTTGATCTTATTGTCTGTGCCACTGGGGTTATATATAGGAAGTGGTCTCCTGTGCCCATGTATTGCAGGCTACTTCCCACTTACTCTTCTATCAGGTTAGTGTGGTCGGATTTATATTAAGGTCTTTAATACATTTGGACTTGATTTTTGTGCACTGTGATAGATAAGGATTTATTTTCATTCTCCTACAGGTTGACATCCAGTTATGCCAGCACCATTTGTAAAAGATGCTTTCATTCTTCCATTGTATAATTTTAGCTTCTTTGTCAATTATGAGGTGTTCATAGGTTTGTGGATTATATCTGGGTCTTTGATTTGATTCCATTGGTCAACGTCTCTGTTTTTATACCAATTCCAAGCTGTTTTCATTACTGTAGCTCTGTAATAGAGTTTGAAGTCAGGGATGGTAATGCCTCCAGAAGTTCCTTTATTGTATAGGATTGTTTTGGCTATCCTGGGCTTTTTGTTTTTCCATATAAACTTAGTTATTGTTCTCTCAAGGTCTATGAAGAATTTTGTTGGGATTTTGATGGGGATTGCATTGAATCTATAGATTGCCTTTGGTAGAATTGCCGTTTTTACTATATTGATCCTACCAACCCAGGAGCATGGGAGATCCTTCCATTTTCTGGTATCCTCTTCAATTTCTTTCTTCAAGGCCTTAAAGTTCTTGTCAAATAGATCTTTCACTTCCTTGGTTGGTGTTGCGCCAAGATACTTTATGCTATTTGTGGCTATCATGAAAGGTGATGTTTCTCTGATTTCCTTCTCTGTTTCTTTATCCTTTGTGTATAGGAGGGCTACTGATTTTTTTGAGTTGATCTTGTACCCTACCACTTCACTAAAGGTATTTATCAGCTGTAGGAGTTCTTTGGTAGAGTTTTTGGGGTTGCTTATGTACACTATCATATCATCTGCAAATAACGAAAGTTTGACTTCTTCCTTTCCAATTCGAATCTGCTTGATCTCCTTATGTTGTCTTATAGCTATTGTTAGAACTTTAAGCACTATATTGAAGAGATATGGAGAGTGTGGACAGCCTTGTCTTGTTCCTGATTTTAGTGGAATTGCTTTGAGTTTCTCTCCATTTAATTTGATGGTAGCTGTCGGCTTGCTGTATATTGCTTTTATTTTATTTAGATATGATCCTTGTATCTCTAATCTCTCCAAGACCTTTATCATAAAGGGGTGTTGAACTTTGTCAAATGCTTTTTCAGCATCTAATGAAATGATCATATGGTTTTTTCTTTCAGTTTATTTATACGATGGATTACATTGATAGATTTTCATATGTTGAGCCAGCCCTGCATCTCTGGGATAAAGCCTACTTGATCATAATGGATGATTTTTTTGATGTGTTCTTTGATTCGGTTTGCCAGTATTTTATTGAGAATTTTTGCAACGATGTTCATGAGTGACATTGGTCTGTAATTCTCTTTCTTGGTTGTGTCTTTGTGTGGTTTTGGTATCAGGGTAACTGTAGCTTCATAAAAAGAGTTTGGCAATGACTCTTCTCTTTCTATTATGTGAAACACATTAAGGAGTATAGGTATTAGCTCTTCTTGGAAGTTCTGGTGGAATTCTACCTTAAAACCATCTGGTCCTGGGCTTTTTTTGGTTGGGAGGTTTTTGATGACAGCTTCTATTTCCTCACGACTTATAGGTCTATTTAAATTGTTCACCTGGTCTTGATTTAATTTCAGTATGTTGTATTAATCTAAAAAGCTGTCCATTTCTTTTACATTTTCCAATTTTGTGGCATACAGGCTTTTGTAGTAACACCTAGTGATTCTCTGAATTTCCTCAGTGTCTGTTGTTATGTCCCCCTTTTCATTTCTGATCTGGTTAATTTGAGTGTTCTCTTTCCGCCTTTTGATTAGTTTGGATAGGGGTTTGTCGATCTTGTTGATTTTCTCAAGGAACCAGCTCTTTGTTTCATTGATTCTTTGGATTGTTTTCTGTGTCTCCATTTTGTTGATTTCAGCCCTCAGTTTGATTATTTCCAGTCTTCTACTCCTCCTGGGTGAGTCTGCTTCTTTTTTTCTATAGCTTTCAGGTGTGCTGTTAAGTCACTAATGTGTGCTTTCTCCGGGTTTTTTTTTTTTAATGTGTGGGCTAAGTGCTATGAACTTTCCTCTTAGCACTGCTTTCATAGTGTCCCATAGGTTTGGGTATGATGTGTCTTTATTTTCATTGAATTCAAGGAAGACATTAATTTCTTTCTTTATTTCTCCCTTGACCCAGCAGTGGTTCAGTAGTTAACTGTTCATTTTCCATGAGTTTGTAGGCTTTCTGGGGGTGGAATTGTTGTTAAATTCTAACTTTACTCCATGGTGATCCGATAAGACACAGGTGGTTACTCCAATTTTTTTGTATCTGTGGATGTTTGCTTTGTTACCAAGTATGTGATCAATTTTCGAGAAGGTTCCATGAGATGCTGAGAAGAAGGTATATTCTTTCCTGTTTGGGCGGAATGTTCTATAGATGTCTATTAAGTCTATTCGATTCATTACATCTGTTAGTTCTCATATTTCTCTGTTAAGTTTCTGTCTGATTGGCCTGTCCATTGGTGAGAGAGGTGTGTTGAAATCTCCTAGTATTAGTGTGTGGGGTTTGATGTGTGCTTTAAGTTCTAGTAATGTTTCCTTTACATATGTGTGTGCTTTCATATTAGGGGCATATATATTCAGGGTTGAGACTTCATCCTGATGGATTGATTTCTCCTGTTATGAGTATAAAGTGTCCATCTCCATCTCTTCTGATTGATGTTAGTTTGAAGTCGATTTTGTTAGATATTAGTATAGCCACACCCGCTTGTTTCTTAGGGACGTTTGATTGAAAATCCTATTCCCAACCCTTTACTCTGATATAATGTCTGTTTTTGTGGTTGAGGTGCATTTCTTGTAAACAACAGAATGTTGGATCCTGTTTTCGTATCCATTCTCTTAACCTGTACCTTTTTATGCGTGAATTGAGCCCATTGACATTAAGTGATATTAATGACCAGTGGTTGTTAACTTCGGTTATTTATTTATTTATTTTTTTGGTGGTAGAGTTTGTGTGTTTCCCTTCTTTGAGTTGTGCTGGTGGAGATTTGTTAGATTTTTGTGTTATTATGGGTGTTGTTTGCTTCCTTTCATTGTGGTTTTCCTTCTAGTACTTTCCGTAAGGCTGGGTTTGTCACTATGTATTGCTTGATTTTGTTTTTATCATGGAATATCTTGTTTTCTCCATCGATGGTGAATGCAAGCTTTGCTGGGTATAGTAGTCTGCATCCATGGTCTCATAGTGTCTGCAGCACATCTATCCAAAACCTTCTGTCTTTCATGGTTTCCATAGAGAAGTCAGGTGTAATTCTGATGGGGTTACCTTTATATGTTACTTGACCTTTTTCCTTTGTGGCTCTTAATATTCTTTCTTTATTCTGTATGTTTTGTGTTTTGATTTTTATATGGAGAGGGGATTTTTTTTTGATCCAGTCTATTCGGTGTTCTGTATGCTTCTTGTACCTTCATAGGAATACCCTTCTTTAGGTTGGGAAAGCTTTCTTCAATAATTTTGTTGAATATATTTTCTGGGCCTTTGAGCTGTAATTCTTCTCCTTCTTCTACCCCTATTATTCTTAGGTTGGGTCTTTTCATGGTGTCCCAGATTTCCTGGATGTTTTGTGTTGTGTATTTGTTGGATTTGTTGTTTTCTTTGATCAATGAGTTTATTTTCTCTATCATATCTTCAGCATCTGAGGTTCTTTCTTCTATCTCTTGTATTCTGTTGGTTATACTTGTCTCTGTAGTTCCTGCTCGTTTACCCAGATTTTTCATATCCATCCATCCCTCGGTTTGTGTTTTCTTTATTGCCTCCATTTCAGTTTTCAAGTCTTGAACTATTTCTGTTACCTGTTTAATTACTTTTTCTTGGTTTTCTAGGGTATCTTTGAGGGATTTATTCGTTTCTTCTAACTTTTTGTTAGTCTTCTCATCCATTTCTTTAAAGGAGTTTTTCACATCCTCTTTAATGGTCTCTATCACTTTCATAATGTTATGTTTAAAGTCGATTTCTTCTACTTCTTCTGGATTAGGTTGTTCAAGTCTTCCTGTTATATATTCTCTGGATTCTGGTATTATCATGTTCCTTTTCAGGTTGTTGGAGGAATTCTTGCATTGGCGCCTGCCCATCTCTTTCTTCGAATGCAGTCAGGAGAGTCTCGGCGGCTTGGTCCAATTTTTGCTGTGGCTAACTGTGTACTTGGGGATTTTTCTTGTTCTGCCCTCTCGTAGGTCCCCTCAGCACTGAAGTTGGCTCTCAGATCCCCTCCTCCCTGAAGTAAGCTGTGGTGGTAGATCTAAGGACCCCCTCCAGATGGACCTACTGGTACTGGATCAGGGCCACTTGCTGGCCAAAGACCTCACAGACAAAAGGGCAGGCTTGGTAGATGCTGGCCTGCAGCCTTGCACTCACCACTTTGTCCCCAGAACCTCAGCCCCAAAGCAGGCTGAGTTGGGGGATCCTAGGACCCCACAGATGGAAAGGGTGGGATAAGTAGAAAAGCCAGTAGCTGGGGAGAAGCCCTGCTGAATGGCCAGAAATCTTAGGGGATTGGAGGGTGCCTGTACTCCCTTCCCCGGGGCGTCTCAGGAATGGGATACTTTACAGAATCCTTTAACATAGTTTTACCAGGGATTCAATCACCACTGCTGATTAAGATAACAAATAGTACTACAAACATCATTGTTCACTGAGCAATATCCATGATTGTGTTCAACACTTATGGTAGATTGCTTCTAACTTCTATTTTTGCTGTTTTCAGCAAATGCCATTCTTATACTGGGTGGGTAGGGAGGTGGGGAGAAGTTAGGGGAGGGGAAACTATAATCAGAATATATTGGATTAAAAACCTATTTTCAATTAGGCATGAAGGAACCACAAGCATCAGAGATCAACCCAGGAGTTATATTTCCTACCATAAATGGGTCTTCTAGAACACTGAAGACAACTGTTAACCTCATTGAACAATCCATTTGATCAGGTACATCAGTTCAGACTGAATTAGGGTTGTTGCAATTCTCTAATAATTATGAAGACTTCTACTACCATTCACGGAATATTATGCTAACATTCAATATACTTCTTTGTGTGTGGAATCAGGTCGCAAGTCACATGTGCTCCCAACTGAATAAATACGTATAATAAATCATTAATGAATGACAGAGAAAATATACTCAAAGAAGGGAGATTTTAAGTCGATGGAAATAATTAGATTGTATATAATATAACATAATATGATAATATGATTTCCCAGTCAGTTTTCAGAGAAAACAAAAACAAGCATTTACTGCCCTCCTTTTTCAATAAAAGAAAAAAGAGCAAGGATTTGAGCTGGATCTGGTTTCCTTAAGGAAGTGTTCATGATTCAAGATAGGCCATCAAACCAAATGCCTTCCTTATACAGATTCACAAAGAATGAACATTCATTTAAGGACAGGCACTACAATCGGTCTTCAGAACCACAGAGGGGCTGGGCATGATGAGGCACTCAGGGAGGTAGAGGCAACCATATCCCTGGGAGTTTGAGACCAGCCTCATCTATATCGTAAGTTTCAGACCAGCCAGGGTTACAACAGTGAGAGCCTGTCTCAAAAACAAACAAATAAAAAGCCACTAAAAAAATGCAACACAGTCACAATTCTGTAGAAGAATTTCTGCTGGTACGTTTTTTAAGCTGTAATGCTTGCTAGAAATCTGGTATAATATGGCTTACATTGAGTATTTAAAATGTCCCTTGGATGGAATTGTTAACTCTGGCCTTGAAATATTAACTGTTATAAGAACAGGCCTACCATTATAACAACAAGAAATCTAGACAAATTAGAAGAAGAATCTATCTCAGCTGCTGGCTGTAAGGTGGTGTAGAGCTATCAGCCCTGAAGGGAAAATAAATGAGGAGAGCCTACACTATTACCAAGCTAAAGGCACTTTTCAAAAGTAAGGGGGAAAATAACCCAAGCAGGGCCCCATAGTCACACTGATTGAACAGAAGCCTACCTAGTACCATGAGGCTTAAAAAACTGCACAGATAGATAAGAAAAAAAGTGAAATTGTCTTGGTTCACGGATGTGTATATAGAAAATTTTCTATAGACACATGCAAAAGGTCACTGAATACAAAGTCAGTACAAAACCACTTTTAACAACTTACAGATGAACTGTTGAAACTGACACTTTAAAATCCAGTTCCATAGAGCGCCAAAATATTAACTACTCAGAAATGAGCTCAATGAGGTGCAGCCTTTATATCTAGACACTTAAAACTATACAAAATTTCTGAGAGAAATGAACAACGTCTAAATAGATGTAGAGAGAGAATGTGAGCTTGGATGGTAGACTTTGTCATCAAGATGTTCATTCCAGGTGGGACAGATGGCTCAGCACTTGACGCTTGTGCAGACGACCCACTTCCATTCCCAGCACTCAGGAAGTTTTCACAACCCTCCCCAACTCCAGTTCCAGGAGATCTGATGATTTGATGGCCTTTGAAGCACCAGGTACACATGCAATACACATACATATATGTAGGCAAACATACACACATTCCATATATACACAATTTGAGCTTAGATCAAATAAATCTCTGATAAAATCTTCACATGTTTATAGAAACTAATATCTCATTTCTTAAATTTATGCAGAAATATACAGGCCCTAGACCAGTTGAAGGTTTTTTTTTTCCACTTCATATTGTAGGGAAGGCCATCTCTTTTTTAAACTTCTTTAATTGACTTTATTGAGCTATACATTTTTCTCTGCTCCCCTCCCTTCCTCTCCCCTCCCTTTCTACCCTCTCCCATGATCCCCATGCTCACAATTTATTCAGGAGATCTTGTCTTTTTCTACTAACCATGTAGATTAGATCCATGTATGTCTCTCTTAGGGTCCTCATTATTGTCTAGGTTCTCTGGGACTATGAATTGTAAGCTGGTTTTCTTTGCTTTATGTCTAAAAGCCACTTATAAGTGAGTACATATGATATTTGTCTTTCTGGGTCTGGGTTACCTCACTCAATATGATGTTTTCTCGATCCATCCATTAGCCTGCAAATCTCAAGATGTCATTATTATTTTTTTTTTCTGCTGTGTAGTACTCCATTGTGTAAAGGTACCACATTTTCTTTATCCATTCTTCAGTCGAAGGGCATTTAGGTTGCTTCCAGGTCCTGGATATGACAAACAATGCTACTTTGAGAATAGTTGTGCACATGTCCTTGTGGTACGATTGAGCAACCTTTAGATATAACCCAAAAGTGGTATTGCTGGGTCTTGAGAAAGGTTGTTCTCGAATTTTCTGAGAAATCGCCATACTGATATCCAAAGGGGCTGTACCAGTTTGCACTCCCACCAGCAATGCACAACCTTTACCCCACAACCTCTCCAGCATAAGTTGTCATCAGTGTTTTTGTTCTTGGACATTCTTACCCATTAAGATGGAATCTCAGAGTTGTTTTGATTTGCATTTCTCTGATGACTAAGGATTTTGATCATTTCTTTAAGTGTCTTTCAGCCATTTTAGATTCCTCTGCTGAGAGTTATCTGTTTAGGCCTGTACCACATTTTTTTTACTGGATTATTTGTTCTTTTGATGACCAATTTCTTGAGTTGTTTGTATATTTTGGAGATCAGCCCTCTGTCTGATGTGGGGTTGGTGAAGATCTTTTCCCATTCTGTAGGCTGCCATTTTGTCTTGTTGGCCGTGTCCTTTGCTTTACAGCAGCTTTTCAGTTTCAGGAGGTCCCATTTATTAATTGTTTCTCTCAGTGTCTGTGCTACTGGAGTTATATTTAGGAAGTGGTCTCCTGAGCCAATGCATTCAAGTGTACTTCCCACTTTCTCTTCTATGAGGTTCAGTGTGGTTGGCTTTATGTTGAGGTCTTTGATCCATTTGGACTTGAGTTTTGTGCATGGTGATAGATATGGGCCTATTTTTATTCTTCTACATGTTGATATCCAGTTATGCCAGCACAATTTGTTGAATATTCTTTCTTTTTTCCACTTGATATTTTTGCTTCTTTGTCAAGAATCAGGTGTTTGTAGGTGTGTGGATTAATATCCAGGTCTTTGATTAGGTTCCGTTGGTCCTCCTGTCTGTTTTTATGCCAAGACCAGGCTGTTTTCAGTACTGTAGCTCTGTAGTAAGTTTGAAGTCAGGGATTGTGATGCCTACAGAATTTCCTTTACTGTACAGAATTGTTTTGGCTGTCCTGGGTTTTTTTTGCCCTTCCATATGAAGCTGAGTATTATACTTTCAAGGTCTGTAAAGACTTTTGCTGGAATTTTGATGGGCATTGCATTGAATCTGCAGATTGCTTTTGGTAAGATTGCCATTTTTACTATGCTAATTCTACCTACCCAGGAGCATGGGAGATCTTTCCACTTTCTGGTGTCTTCTTCAATTTCTTTCTTCAAAGATTTAGAGCTCATGTCATACAAGTCTTCCACTTGTTTAGTTAGAGTTACTCAGAGATATGTTATTTGTGGCTATTGTGAAGGGTGATGTTTCTCTGATTTCTTTTCTCAGCCTATTTATCAGCTGCATAAATGAGTGCTACTGATTTTTTTTAGTTATTCTTGTATCCTGCTACATTACTGAAAGTATTTATGAATTGTAGAAGCTCCTTGGTAGAATTTTTGGGGTCACTTATATAAACTATCATATCATCAGCAAATAGTGAGAGTTTGACTTCTTTTCTGATTTGTATCCCTTTGATCTCCTTTTGTTTTCTTATTGCTCTGGCTAGGACCTTAAGAACTATATTGAATAGATATGGAGAGAGTGGACAACCTTGTCTTGTTCTTGATTTTAGTGAGATCACGTTGAGTTTCTCTCCATTAATTTGATGTTGGCCATTGGCTTGCTGTATATTGCCTTTATTATGTTTAGGTATGTTCCTTGTATCCCTGCTCTCTCCAAGACCTTCATCATAAAGGGATGTTGTATTTTGTCAAAGGTTTTTTCAGCATCTAATAAGATGATCATGTAGTTTTTATTTTTCAGTTTGTTTATATGATAGACTACATTGACAGATTTTCATATGTATAACCATCCCTGCATCTCTGTAATGAAGCCAACTTGATCATGGTGGATGATTTTCTTATGTGTTCTTATAGCAGGCCCAAGCCAGGAACATCTATAAAAACAGGTCTGAACCAGCGACCTCCACTGAAGCAGGCCTGATGGAGCGAACTCCACAGGAGCAGGTACAAGGGAGTGATTGCTGAGGTAGCAGGCCCAAGTCAGAGACTTCTGTAGGACCAGGAACAAGAAACCCACTGCTGAGGAAGCTTGTCCAAACCAAGGACCTCTGTGGGACTAGATGTGAACCAGTGACCTTCACTGGAGCAGGCCTGAACCAGTGACCTTCACTGTAGCAGGCGTGAGCCAGAAACCTCTGCCAGAGCAGGCCCAAGACAGCAACTACAGCAGTAACAGCCACAAGCAAGCAACCTCTGTGGGAACAGGCCCAAACGACCCCCAGTATTTCAGAGCAACCCCCGGGAGTATTGAGCAGCATCCAGGAACATGGAGTAACCAACAGGGTGACTGGAACTGTGGCGCTGACTGCACCATAAGGAGCAACCATATGAGCCTTGGATCTACTGGCACCTGGAAGATTAATGGACACAGACAGTCCCAACTACACCAATCAGAGGAAAAGATGGGTAGACAAGGTAAGAACAAATGCAACACCACAAAGAGCAGCACGACACCAATAAAAACAAGTGGCCCTACAACAGCAAGACTTGAACAAGCATTTGAAGGTTTTACACTACATAATTTCAAGACTGACTCTAAAGGCACAGTAATTAAAATGGTGTGGCACTGATATGAGATCAGTAGACCTGGATATAAAGTCCACAAGCAGACTCACGTAGGTATGTATGAATATCATCTACGTAAGTACAATGTTAACTCAACAAAGAAAATATAGCCACTTTAACCAATGGGATAAACTGATTGAGACTGCTAGTGACTGTCCAGTGATGTTGGATCTTTAATATGTATTAGGTGAGAAATCTTTGCCTAACAAAAGACTTTCCTTTCTGTTTGCTTCCAGGAGTTTTAGCTTTAACATTTAGGTCTATAGACCATCTCAAGTTAGTTTTTATACATAGTAGGACATAAAATTTGAGACATTTATTTAAACTGAGTTGTTCTGATACCATTGGAGGGTTCATCCTGCAACAGGCAGGAGTAGATGCAGAGACCCACAGCCAAACATTAGGCGGAGCTCGGGGAACTCTTCAGGGAGGGGGAAGGAACCTAGGAGTCACAGCAGTCAAGAACAAAGGACAGGGTACAGATGCAGAGACCCACAGCATTAGGCAGAAGGGATCAAGAACACCATGAGAACAAACACAGAATCAACTAAGCTCACAGGGGCTCACAGAGACTGAAGCAACCATCATGGAGCCTTCATGGATCTTCACTAGGTCCTCTGCATAAATGCTGTGGTTGTTTAGCTTTGGGTGTTTGTAGAGCTCCTAACAATGGGAGAGGGTGTGTGTGACTCTCTGGCTTACTCTTGAGACCCTTTTCCTCTTACTGGGTTGCCTCATCCAGTCTTGATGAGGGTTTGTGCCTAGTCTTACTGCCTCTTACTATGCTGTGTTCAGTTGATATCACTGGGAAGCCTGCTCTTTTCTGAAGGCAAATGGAGGAGCAGTGAATCTGGGGAGGGGAGGCTGCAGTCCAGATGTACTGTATGAGAGAATTTAGCAAAAAAAGAATAGTTTTGAAGAAGTAATTTTGTTTATCACGTGTTTCAACATCAATGGCCTCCTTGTTTCCATGGTTTCTGACTAGAAACCACCTGTTTTCCATGACAGGTCGTGTTTGTATTGGATGAGTTGCTTCTCTTGTTTCTTTCAAGATTCTCTCTTTGGGGATTTATACCACTTTCTTAGCACGCAGCTGCGCTGATATCTCTGAGCTTGGTTTATTGGAGTTTTTAGAATATGTGATTCATGTTTTTCAGAAAATTAGAGAAGTTTTCAATCACTATTTCTCCAAAAGTTCTTTTTCTCTCCCCCTGCACCCCTTTCTCTTTTCCTTCTGAATTTCGTATGATACGTGTCTGTGAGTTTGGGGGTGTCCCACAGGACCCTCAGGCTGTTTGTCTTTGCTCTTTTTCCTTTTGTTTCCCAGTCTGTTTCCACTGTCTTACCCTGACCTTCCAGGTTGCTTCCACAGCTCAGCTATCCTGCTGAGCCCCTCTGCTGAATGGTTCCAACCACAGGCTGAATTCAGCTGTACAATCTCGATTGGATTTTTTTTATAACTTTTCTCAGTTTATTACTATTCCATATTCGTCTACATATTGTTCCAATTTCTTTTCACTCAGTCCATTGTTTTCTTTAGCTCTCTGAGCAGATGTCAGGCATCCGAGTTCATGTCTTTGACTAGTAATTCCATGTCTAGGCTTCCTTAATTTTTGTCAAATACGTTTATCCTGTGAAGTAGCCATATTTTCCTGGTTATTTGTATGTTTGGGTGTTTTTTTGTTTGGTTGGGTTTTTATTTTTTTTTTTTGATTGTCTGTTGTCATTGTTTTTGTTTTTGTTTGTTTGGACAGGTTTTTTGATTGGTTGGTTTGGGGTTCTTTTGTGAACTGAATATCTTTAGTGTTATACAATGTGCTAGCTAGATTGTTACTTTTTAGAAATTGGTTTAGGGTAGGTTTGTTTGCTCTCATTTATTCAGGACTGCACTGCAGTTTTCCACTTACAAATTCTGTATTCCTTGCAGTGTGTGGTGACTCAAATTCTTTTTTATTTGTTCTTAGTCAGCCTGTGACCTGACAGAAATTTCCCTAAATGTCAAATTAAAATTTTGAGAAGTATAAGCCTTCTAACATAGGGATTTTCTCAGGGGAGCAATGGCATTCCAGAATCACTAGAGTAAAACATGGGTGTCGGTCTTTGTGGTTGTCACCAAACCTGCTGAAATTCACAGCCTCAGTCTTTGGAGAATGAAGTCATCACTGTGCATCCTGGTCACGTCTCCTGCTCACCATTCTGTGCAACGCTACTCTCGACATTTTCATTCTTACTTTAACTGACACTGCATTCAAAATTACAAATTTAATTTATAACTTGGTAGTTTTCAATAATACCTAAAATATTCATGGGAACAATTTTTTTGTATTATAGTCATTAAAAACTAGGTATGCAAGCCAAGTTAATGAAAGAAACACTATTAACTTAAAAGCCTAAAAGAAAAAAAAACTCTCACTAAATTAGTGCTTCATTACTGTAACAAAATATCAGAGATAACCAACTTCAAAAGAAGAAAGCTTTGGGACTGGTAAAATGGCTCATCGGTTAAGGAACCTTATGTTCTTGCAAAGGATTAGAGCTTGGCTCCTAGTACTCACACAGGAGACTCACAAGCACCTATGACTCCAGTTCCATGTGGACTGGACTCTGTGGGTACCTGCACACATGCTCTACACATAAACTCATGTAGGCACATACACATGAATGAAAATAATAATAAACCTAAGAAAAGAAGAAGATAGTTTTCTTTTGGCTCATAGCTTTAGAAACTTTACTTCCAGGCAGTGTATTGTGGTAGGAAGAGTGTGGTGGAGCGAAGCCATTTGCTTTTTGACCAAACCTGAGAGAAAGGAAAGAAGGTAGCACTGTCCCACTTTAGAGAACATGCCACTGATGGCTTTAAAAACACTACTAGGTTCCTCTACCTTCCAAGAATGCCAAGTTGGGGCTCAGTCCCAACACAGGCCTTTGAAGTACATTCCAGAGATGAGCCACGACACTCACTAAGCACATAACCCTCCCCCAGAGTCAACCTCAGAAAGGGTGGCCAGAAAGAGGCAAAAATATGTCATTGCAATAGAAAAGTCTAAGAACCCAGCAGTTGTTCAGTCTACCAGACTGGATGTCTCCACTGGTCTTCAGTATACTCCAGAGTCCTGAAGAAGTAGGCTCTAATGCCAGTGAAGGAATGAACTTGCCAACAAGAAAGAGGGCAAAGCAGGTAAAGAGTAAAAGCACCCTTCTTCTTTATATAGGATGTCAAGAGAAGGTGGCCCAGATTAAAGGTGGATCTTCCCACCTCAAAAGATCCAGATTAAAAGTAGGGCTTTCCACTTCAAATGATTTAATTAAGGAAAAAAATTCTTCACAGGTGCACCCAGATGCTTGAATTTTAGTTAATTCCACATGCAGTCAAGTTGACAGCCAAGAACAGACCTCATAGTGGTCCTCCAGGGGAATACTCTTACAAGCAGAAATCCAAGAGTCCAAGCTGGTCTGACCTCGTAGTGATGCTGTGTGGAACACGTGGTTCCCCATGTCAAATGACAAGGGAAGAGAGACCTGGAGAATCACATGAGATGTTCTCAGGGGTCAGGAGATGCTTATATTATCTCTGCTCAGACAGAGCTCATTGTTAGAATGTGGGCACAAGACCCAAACAAAACTACAAGGGGATCTCGGAAATGAAAAGGAAGCCACGAACATTTTAAAGGCTTCAAAAATCTCTCCCAGAGCATTTTTCCTACTCTACCAAATACCGGAAGGGGGAACAATGTCAGTCAAGATCAAAAACTCGATAAACTGTCTGCTTCAATAAATTGGATATAATTTAATGATTGCAGCTGAAATTTGGCTTTTCAATTTCTTTTAAGAAAACATCTCTTACAACTAACCATTATTATCCACACGCATCTACACACACACACACACACACACACACACACACACACACACACACTGGCCTCTTCTGAGTTATGTCTTCTGACCATACCGGGCTCAATTTTACATCACTACATTTAGAACAATCACAGATTTAAATAATATGTACAGTTGATGTGCAAAAGAAAATGATCCTCACTTTGTAAAAATTTATATATATTTGCTGTGAATTCAAACACTTGAAATAGAGCATTTTTGTTCACAAGTCACCTCGCTTTTGAGTAGGTTACACCCTTGGGATACTCCATTTCCTGTATTACCTTTGTTATACTCAAGGGATGGTGATGGCTGAGTGACAGGAGAGCTGACAGTTCTATTAGCTGGAGGAGAAGGACGGGTCAATCAAGTCTTCTCCCATCTCTAGGTAACAAGCTGGGTTTCCGAAGGTAACCCAGATTCCAGCAGGATGTGATGCCACGATGTAGATGTCTTGTTACAGTCTGAAGTGGGCTCTTCAGGGCTGCTTTTGCCTCTAGGACCCTCCACCATCCACTTGAAACAGAAAGCATTCATTCTGTTTCAAGCACGCTTCCTGGAGTAGCTCCTGGTACTGAGTACAGAAATACAAACTGAGAGGGAGAGAACAATTTTCTGGGCTCCAAAGCAGCAGAAATAGGAGCTTTGTTCTCCACCAATTGTGCTCTTGCTGAAAGGAAAAGACGCTTGGATGGATATTGGGGATCAACAGACTCTTTGATTTCAATCTTTAGAGATCAAAGAAAGTCCCTTTTAAATAATTTACATCTCATATAGAATAGTCAGTCACTGCATAAAGCTCACAGGACTGAAGAAATGAGAAAACTAAGGGGGACAAAACAAAACAAAAGAAATTCCATCGAGGAACAAAGCATGCAGTTATTATCTCATGTGACAATGCAATTTGTATAATGGGGCTATGTCCAATTAGAACGTCAATTGTACTTGCTAGGCAGAAAATATACCAGAACACGTAGCACCCAGCTGCTACCACAGATCTACATGGTGCTAATATATTTGGCTTCAACGTCTCGTCGTCATGATGCAGCAAAGTGTTGGTGATTCTTTGCTTGGTTGGTTTCGCTTCAGGGTTTGAGTTTGTTGTGCTTTGTTGTGCTGGTAATCAAACCCACAACCTTGTACATACTCTACTACTGAGCAATAATTCCAACTTAAAACATTTATTCAGGTTTCAAAACATGGAATTTGAAGAGATCACTGTGTCAAAGTACAATGCAACTTTCAAGGATGATGTGGTAAAATAAGTTTTTCCTGAGTATTTCAATCTGAGAGATGGGTTTCACTGATTCCCCATTGTTTTATATCTGTAGAAAATGAGAAATTATGCTCACCAAACATTAGAATAAAAGTCTGGCTGGTTTGGACCTGGGATGTGACCCCAAAGACTTATGTATTGAAGGCTTATTTCCTCAACTGCTAGTGCTATTGGCAGTTGGAGCCTAGTTAAGGAAGTAGATCCCTGAAGGGAATGGAGTGCCTCTGTCCTTCGCTTCCTGTTTCTGCACCTGTTTCCTTAGGTGAGCTGCTTTGCTCCACGAGGCACTCCCTGCCATGATGTTCTTCCTTATCATGGGCCCAGAAGTCATCAAACTAACTCTGATGACTAACAGAAACCATGAGTCAAAGGAAGCTAGCTCTTAGGTTGTGTTTCTTGGGAATTTTGTCACAGTTGTTGAAAACTGACTAATACCAAGGCCAACTCTCTCTCCCCCTGAGCCTGTGTGTGTGTGTGTGTGTGTGTGTGTGTGTGTGTGTGTGTGTGTGTGTGTGCGTGCGTGCGTGCATGCGGGCATGTGTAAGAATCTAGCATCAATAAGTAGAAGCATAATTGAGTAAGTGTTATCATTCAGCTTTCCATGAAGAGATGATAAAATTAATGGCAACTTACCAAAAGAATGTAATTTCTAAGTAATGGCTTTCTTTGTAAAAATTTGTGTGTGTTTATGCATTTGTGTTGATATGGGTTCATGCATGTTTGTGTAAGTGCATGCAGAGGCCAGAAGAGGTATATTTCAGGTGTTCGCTCCTCAGGTACCATGAACCTTAGTGTCTGTTTTTGTTTGGTTTTGTTTGTTTGTTTTGTTTTGTAATGTAGTGTCTTTCTCTGGCCTGCAACTGGCCTCTTAGCAGCTGGCTAAGAAGCTGCAAGGATCCTCTGGCCTCCACCTCTCTAGTCTGAGAATTCCAAGTACCATGCTCAGCTTGTTGACCAAGTGCTGGAGAGAGAACTCAGGTTGGCATGCTTGCATGGAAAGCATTTGCCAGCTGAGCTATCTCCCCAGCCCTCTCCGTGAACATGTCTAACAAACATGTATGTATAACCACCAACAGCAAATATACATTCACCTGCCAACACCTGCTCACTAGAGCTAATCTATGAAACAAACAAAGATGAAATAAGAGGAAAGAATTATGAGTGGTTACTTCATTATATCTGTATATTTGTGTATTAAATTCCCAATGACCTTTAAGTTAAATTGTGTATATTTTTAATGTTCCTTTAGAAACATCTCTTAAGACAGGCAGTGGTGGCGCACACCTTTAATCCCAGCACTCAGGAGGCAGAGGCAGGTGGATCTCTGTGAGTTTGAGGCCATTCTGATCTACAAAGTGAGTTCCAGAATAGCCAGAGCTACACAGTGAAAGTCTGTCTCAAAAAAAAAAAAAAACCAAAAAGTAAAAAAGAAATATCTCTCTATGTAATTGCAAAGAACCAAGATACAGCATGCACCTTGAAGTTTATCAAGAGAAATATTAATCCTGAGTTAGAAATTAGAGAGTTGCAAGAGTGGAAAGTTCTAAAAGGCAACCTTTAAATAACTCTTAGATTTTTATTTATTTTATGTGTGTGGGTGTTTTGCCTGTATGTTGGTTTGTCACAGGCACGCAGAGACCAAGGAGGCCAGAAGAGGATATTGGCTCCTCTGCAACTGGCGTTACAGATTATTGTGAGCTGCCATGTCAGTGTTGGGGATTTTACTTGGGTCTTCTGAAAGAACAGCCATTAGCTGCTTCTTAAATTAGTTCCTATAACATCATTTATAGTGGTAAATTCTGAGGAATCCATCTATAATTACTGGAATTTGGAGGTTTTAGAAGATCACTTTTATAGACTTGAAAACTTCTAGGTTCTTTCGTAACTGGCCAGTTGCCAAGGACTTGAAAAGATGCCGAATTAGTTTGAAAGTGAAGGCAGACTCACTCACAGGTATGTTTTCCACCACTGGTGATTCTGATCCTATCAAGTGAGGATATGAGCTAACAAAACTGAAATGGGCAAGGAAGGAAACTCACAAAGGAAGTGAGACATGAAACGAAGGAAAGAAAAATAGAAAAGCCATAGTTTCCAAAGCAGGAATGAGGTAAATCAGTGTTATTCTACAACTGATGACACCAGGCACACCGGGAATATGTCCTCAGTGAATCATGGGAAATAAACAGAAAGGGGAATAACTATAAAATTAAGCGTTTTTAACTGTGATATAAGAAGGGAATATTTTAGGTAAATGATTTCAGGTTATGTTATGAATACAGGTTCATTTCATATTTTAATTTCAGAATTGGCTATCCAGGCCTGACACGCACTTGGCAGATTCTTTCAGACCCAGGCCATCATGGCACAGCAGGACCTCTGGTGAGGTGACAGGTAGCAAGAAGACAGGATTGGGGAAACCAATCTAACTTGCCCTTTTGGAAATAAATGAAATTCATTTCTTTGACAGGAGTAAATCCTAGGACTAAGATTCATCTCTGTTAGCTTTGGAGAAATAAATGATCATAGTCTTTTCTTTATATACAATATTCTATCCATATGTTCTCCCATAAAACTCTAAGGGAAACAAGTACAAGAAAGGTTAGCACTGGTCTTTCTAGGTCACAATTTCCAAAGAAGCTAAAAATTAACAGGTAATGGTAACTGGATAGTTACAGAGACTATCATTAAATTAAGACAAATGAACATGGGGAGGGGTAAGGCTCAGTGACAGAGGACTAGTCTAATATGTATGAAGCCCTGTTTTGATCCCCAGTGCACTCACACACACACACAATCAATTTAGATGAACTGTTTTCAAATAGCTCCTTATCTTGGTAAAGGTTTCTATTGCTGTGAAGAGACACTATAGTCACAGCAACTCTTGTAAAGAACAACATTTAATCGGGGTTGCTTACAGTTTCAGAGGTTTAGTCCACTATCATCATGGTGGAAAGCAAGACAGCACGCAGGCAGACATGGTGCTAGAGAAAGGGCTGAGAGTTCTTACATCTTGATGCGCAGGTAACAGGAAGTGGTCTTGACCTCAAAACCTACCCCCACAATGACACACTTCCTCCAAGTGGCCAAGAAGGCCACACCTACTCCAACAAGGTCACACCTTTCATTAGTACCACTCCCTCTGGAGACCATTTTCTTTCAAACCACCACATTCCTTAAAATAAAATTTGGTACAGTAAAGAACCTTATAGAATAAGACCCAGTGTGACTGTCGATTAACATTGGCATAGAAAGAGCTCTGTTACATACACATGTTACATACACATTTATTCATAAATGAAAAGTGTGAAAGCAAAGTGTCTTTGGTCTGGAGAACTGTAAACAACAAATAGTCAAGATTTCTGATGACTCTATTGTAAATTTTGCATCATTGAATAGTCTCTAGAAGGCATAAAATACCTTGGGTATTAAAGAAATAATCCTACAAATCCAAAATGGTAAAGGACATGGGTCTATCTCTATAACACACTAGTCTTTTGAATTAAAAATGTGTTTTCAATTAAATATTCTGAGCACTTCATATATGAGTACTGTATCTATATCATTTCTATCTCTCTCTCTCACCCCTGCAACTCTTCCTCCCCACTCCTCAAATCCATAACCTCTTATTTAATTATTATTGTTACACACACACACATATTCTTTTCTTGTGAAATTTCCCCTGTCCATCTTAGTATATCAATTGGTGTTATCATTATGCAGGCCTTCCTTAAGTAACCATTGCAACTTATTGGTACAGCTTCCCTGATCTTCTAGTTAAATCTTTTCTCCTCTTCTTTTGAGATATTTTCCTTGAGCCTTAGAAATAGGGGTTGCATTGTAGAAGTCCCTGTATAGGTTGGGTACGCTGTGATCATTTTCTCTGTATTTTGGTCAGCTGTGGATCTCTGTTGCAAGAAGCTCCCTTTATGAGCTATACTTATCTGGAAATTTCTTGCTTTTTTAAGAGAACCAGGGCATGCATACAAAAAGACAGAAGCCTTACTTGGCAACTCTTCCTGGCTCCTCCTCTTGGGTACTTACCAGATATCTGGCATTATCCAGCAGGTATGTGCAACTCTCATCTTTGACAGATTCAGAAGCAAGCAATGATTGTGAATATGTAGGAGGAAAAACATAACCAGAAATATTCAACGAGTTCAAACAGTACACTTTCTAGAGCTTATGATACTCTCAAGTTTTTAGCTCTTCAACTCTAGAGTCATTGTGTTACTCTTCAACTCTAGAGTCATTGTGTTACTCTTCTACTCTAGAGTCATTGTGTTACTCTTCTACTCTAGAGTCATTGTGTTACTCTTCTACTCTAGAGTCATTGTGTTACTCTTCTACTCTAGAGTCATTGTGTTTACTCTTCTACTCTAGAGTCATTGTGTTACTCTTTTTTTCTTTTCATTTCCCTTCCCTCTCACATTAATTCAATTGTAAAAACATCCAAGTAGGACAGAGGGAAGTAAATATACAGACCAGGAAAATCACAGGCGTCAAAGTTATCTAGAGCTAATGTCAGAATTCAAGGAGGGCAAGGAGAAAGGACACAGTGATAGATATCAGAGCTAAGATGGGAGAGAGTATCGACTGTGATGGGAAGTTGGAAACATTTAGGAAGACATTTAAATACATGCTTATTGGCGCATCTTTTCAACAGGGGAGCTACAAAAATTTAAATGGAGATAACAGAAAAGAACTCTGGGGTATTGGAGTTGGAGGTATTTATGTAAACTAGTGTGTAAGTGTGTACGTGTGTGTGACTTTCATAAAAAAAACAGATGTGTATTAGCGTACTAACATGAACATATATGGACTTGTATGAACATACACACATATATTCTCTAACCCTGTCCATTAAGATTGCTGCTCTGACAGCAATGGCCACATCAGAACTAATTGCCACTATTTCCCAAGGGGAAACACAGCTTCTGGGGTAAGTGGATGGAGCAGGACAAACATGAGAAACCCTTGGGGTATCTTGCTGTGGCAGAAATCAGGAAATGTCCACAGAATAAATGAAAATGTTTCAAATGCACAGAAATAATTTGAGAGGCCTCTCTCTGGCCACAGTTGAAACAACTAGATCATCAAAATACATAATGGCTGTGATGCACCGACCTAGAAAACCCTGAGGAAACAGCCGTAAAGACACAAATAAATGTTAAAGTCTTATGAGGGGTTGTTTTAGAGTCACACTCTCTTCTCAAACTGTTTGTAAACTAAAGGACAATTGAGTAAGAGTGCGGGGAAGCTTGACTGATATTAAATTGTGATGAATATGCACACCAACAGCAGGAGACATATTATAATTAGTAGGATTTGATAAAATATAATGAGAAAAGCCATAATTGTTTCTCTGATGCTCCTGAAAAAGCCATATAGTTTGGAAGTGGAGAAATGGATCAGCATTTAAAAGTACTTGCTGGCTGCACTTCCAGAGGATATGGATTTGATTCCCAGGACCCACATGATAGCTCACATCCATCCATAATTGCTGTTCCAGGGATCCAATGTCCTCTTCCGGCCTCCATGGGTATCAGGCATGAACAGTGTACACCAACATACACACATGTAGGCAAAGCACCCATACTTTATTGACATTACTTTCCTGATTTTGATGGCTGTCCTAACGTGAATTGTGCCCTCTCTTCAAACTCAAAACTTTCTTTTGGGACTTAAACATTTTAGCATCTATATACTTCTAAATTTTAGAAGTGGCTGGAGAAATGGCTCGGTAGTTAGGAGCACTTCCTGATCTTGCAAAAAAAACCTAGGTTTTTAAGTTCCTTGTTTGGTGCACCATTCTGTAGATGTATAGGTTTCTTCTATTCCTGTGGTCTATGTGTCTGTTTTTATGCTAATACATGTTGTCTCTGTTACTATGACTCTGCAATATATTTTGAAATCAGGTATTGTGATACTTCTGGTGTTAGTTTTGTACATAAGATTGCTTCATGAAACTAGATCCTTGCTTCTAAACCTATAAGAAGAAACAACTCTGAGAGGATCAAAGACCTTAGGACATGAAACTTGTAGACTACTAAAGAAAAACATAGGGAAAATACCGCAGGATATTGGCTCATTCAACTATTTCTTGACTTGGAGTCTAACACCTCAAGAATAAAGCAAGAATTAATAATTTGGATTGGATCAAATTAAAGATTTCTGCACAACAAAGGAATGGTCAACAAAGAGAAAACACAGCCTACAATGCGGGAGACAAGCATTGAAATTATCCATCTAAT
This sequence comes from Ondatra zibethicus, assembly GCA_004026605.1. Classification (NCBI taxonomy): domain Eukaryota; kingdom Metazoa; phylum Chordata; class Mammalia; order Rodentia; family Cricetidae; genus Ondatra; species Ondatra zibethicus. The sequence goes on from PVIU01006678.1 coordinate 87,863, forward strand.
TGAGGATTAGCATCCAAAATATACAAAGAGCTAAAGAAATCCATAAAATAATAAGTAAAACAACTGGGAAGTGGGCAAACAATCTGAGCAGACATTTTCAAAAGAAGTACAAATGGCCAACGGGTATTTTAAAATGTTCAAAATCTTTAGCCATCAGACAAGTGACAATCAAAACTAAAATGGAATTCCACTGGCTATTGTTTCAAAAATTACTAGTGTGGTGTGAGAAGTCCTTCTGTATATGTGTTGCTTTTATTGGTCAATGAATAAAATTGCTTTTGGCCAATAGCTTAACAGAGTAAAGCCACGGTGTAAAAGCAGCCTAGGTATCATAGACAAGTGACAAGAATAACAAGTACAGTATATAGACATATGATGTAGCTTTATTTTGGATATGAAGAATAATGAAATCATGTCTTTTGCATGAAAATGGATAGAACTTGAGATCATCATGTTAAGTCAAATAAGCTAAATGTAGAAAGAAAAAAATCATAGTTTCTATCATATACAGAATCTAAGAAAAAGGGAGAGAAGGAAGAAAATAAATGATGACTTGAAAGTAGAAGAGAAACTAATAGGGAGGAGAAAAGAGAGCTGAGGAGAAAGGAGAGAGGAGAGAGCAAGAGAAGGTATAGAGGGGTGTATTCAAACAGAATAATATATGAGTATATGTGTATAACACAGAAAAGGACTCAATTAATAAGAATTAATTTTTCAAATTCCTGTTTTTAAAATTCTTATTAAATTAGTATTATTTTCCCTATATAATAGATGTCTTGCATTTTAAAAAAATAGCTGAGGGTAAAACAATCTTAAGACTTACAATCTTGGTTCACAAACATTATCCCTCCAAGTATACATCAGCTACGTGCATGAGGTCCTAAGTGAATCCCAACACCCATCAAAAAAACCAGGCAGAGCAGCACATGCCTGTAACACTAGTATTGAAAAGAGGATTCCAAGAGCTCAATGCCTGGCCAGCAAGGCTGAAATGGCTTCAGGTTCAATAAAAGTTCCTGTCTCAAGGAAACAAGGGTAAGAGTGACAGAAGACAGCAAACATCCTGCACTTGCCTCCACATGCAGACACAGAGACAAGAACCCTCACATTTACATAAATCAGAGAGAGAGAGAGAGCAGTCCAAAGTAGAGGCTTTTGTTTCTCTCCCTGCTGGAGAATACATGCTAATTTTTTGGCCTTCCTTTTTTTTATCATTATTCATATACTTGGCAAATAACTATTCGACAGTACAAGTACCTGGGGGAATAAGGGAGTAAGAGATTACCAATCACTAGAGATCTATAGTCCCAGTCACTTCTCAGACCTATGTGAGCACAAAGTTGGGTGGGCAGGGAGATAGGGTAGATCTGAGAGGAGTTGGCAGGTGGGTGAATGCGACCAAAGTACATTTCATAGTTTTCAAAAATTAATGAAAATCTTTTTTTAAAAAAAATTAAGTACGCACCTATTCCCGCGTGAACTTCACATTCAAATGTCACATCCAAAGGACCTTTGTTGTAAAGCTCCTCCTCAAACAAGAATCATGCTCACCTGAACTGCTTCCATATTTGCCCAGAAGAGACTTCTGAATTAAATAATTATCCTCAGGTGGTGTAGGAGGTCCTTCTGTTAAGAAACTGCCTTGGCCTTTTGATAGGGGAGTACTTAGATAGGCGGGGAAAAGAGAACAGAATGCTGGGAAGAAGACAGAGACAGGGAGATGCCACCATGAAATCACCAGAGTCAAACATGCTAAATCTTTCCTGGTAAGCCAAGATCTCATGGTAAACACAGATTAATAAAAATGGGTTAGATCAAGATGTGAGAGTTGGCCAAGAAGAGGCTAGATATAATGGGCCAGGCAGTGATTGAAATAAATACAGTTTCTGTGTAATTATTTCGGGTATAAGCTAGCTGTGCGATTGGGAGCCAGGCAGCAGGGCTGCAGCCCACCCACTCCTTTCATTACTACACTTAGGAAAGTTACTATTCTATTTTACCACATCATTACAAAATTCATTTCTAAATCTTAACAGTAAGACTTGACCAGCATGCCACTTTTATTTTAGTACTTGTTTTTTATTGAAACTAGGAAAGCTATAAAAACAAAGCAATCCAAGTCCTTCTACTGGGAGAAATTTGTTTTCTTGCAGTGGATTAGATATGAATTCTCCAAGGCAACACTAGGAGTTTAGAGTGGGAGATGACAGACTGTCCCCATTGCCTCAGAGACGTAATTTGGCTAATACAGTCTCATTAATGAACTTGAAGTAATAATTTCACTTAGAAATAATAGCTCAGCTCTGCCAGGGATTGATAGAAATTCACAAGGCTATGTTACAGAATTTAGTTTCTGTAAAATAATCCATCGTAGATAGTACTCCTTGAAACAGTATTGTCTGGAAAAGCATTCTTAAAATTAATATGTATGAGAGATGAGTATAAAATAATCTGTAATAAATATTCAAAGAAATTTATGATATATCAAATACTATACCATGTCCTTTATTCCCAATATGTATTAGCATATTAAAGACCTTGAAAATGTTGCACCAAAGGAGCCTGCTTTTATACCATTTAACAGTGATTCACAAACTTACAGCAAACATCTTATAACATCCCTTGGAACTAATAATTCTCTGAATGCATTCAAGTATTAAATCTGGGTAAGCCCCACAGATATTCAACGAGTTAGAACTGAATTCTCAGAACTGTCTCAAATCCCCAAAGGAGATCAGATTCTGAGTAAGAAAGATATACCAGCCTAGGGAGACCCAGTTTAAAGCCAGTGTCATCCACATGGTACCAGACATTGGATAGTCAGACTGAAGTGCCTCTGCACTGTTCTGAAATAGTGAACATTTAGCAGTGTGACAGAGGAAGTACCAAAAAGTAGTGGACCAGCTTTCGACTCCAATTTGCAAATGGTTCTTCAAACCAAAGGAAAGACCTCTCCTACCATGCCCCGACCCCTCACTATCACCATGACTATGGAAGAATGCTGATAATCCATCAGCAGCAAGAAAGTAGATAGGGAGGACTCAGAGATGCTTAGAGACAGCTCTATGCCAAGGTCAGCAGGCAAAGACTAATTGCAAGATCTGTGGTTAGCAAGTAGCTTGTGACATCAATTAATCTCACAGTAGCACATCAATTATCACTTCTGCTGGCCTCAGTGGTCCTGAACCATCATCTACCCTGTCCTAACTCTCCTACCCTCTTCTACACCAACTACAGTGAAGCATAATGTTTCTTTTGCTGGTACCTTAAAGGTACCCTGATTCCTCTGAAGTTAGAAGTGCCTCTGTTAAGTAACATTATTCCCAGCTAGAGAGGTATAGACTTGTAGGAGTCCCTACAAGCTTCATGATCAGCACCAAAACAACCCATGAAGAGATAATAATAAAAACTTGGTTTAGTCACCCAGGCTGAAAAAAACTTTGGTAGTCTGATGCCAGGCAGTTTATTGTAAGCATATTTAAACACAATAGAATTTGGAGGTGAAAAATGGTCTTCAGGCAACAATAATTCCAATCCCAGGTGCACAGTAAAGCTTAAAGTGTGATTGTGACTACATAGAAACTCTTTTGCAAAGTACATGTGACCGTGAAGATGAGTTCTGGAGCTTGAAAGCCTAGGATCTAGTGTGGTCTCTGACCCAGATAGCACAGAGGTCAGCAGGCTATATAGTACATGTGACGTCTCCCCTAAGCATGGGTTCTAGTAACTGAAAGATGAAGGTCTAAAGTAGGAGAATCTGGGATAATTAACCTGGAACTTTAAGGTGACATCTGGCTCTACAGATAGCAAAAGGTCACCTAACAACATTCACTCCCAGCGTTCTGAGTGGAATTCAGGTATTTTATTGATTTCCTCTGTTGAGGAGACACCCCCACATGCTTAACATTCCTGGTTTCCCTAGTGCTTATCTGTGAACACAAGGACAATGCACCTTCCACATAGACTCATATGTTTAAATATCTTTTATCTCAAATCACATCTTACTTGTACCTACAACATCTGCATGACCTCTCTATGAAGCCAGAATCCATTGTTCTCAATCCTTATGATGATAGGATAAACCCATTCATATTTAATTTCAATGGGAGTCACAATTAAAGACAAGTTATCAATCCTGCTGTTTCCACAGATTCCTCAGTCCCATGTTTTTCGCTGGACACAGTGATCGAAGAACTTATGCATTGTGCTCACTGTACCCAGTCAAGGCTTGTTTCTAGACAACTTCCGAATGCCCCTTTATGTTTATTGTATTCATCCATTTGTGTTGCATTAACAAAGTGCCAGTGACTGGTTGGCTTGCACAACAGACATTTATTGCCCACAACTGTAAAGGCTGGGAAGTTCAAAATCAGGGCACAAGTAGATCCATTATCTAATGAGGATCTCTTTGCTGGTTTGCAGATAGACATAATCTTGTGCCTTCATACAGAAGGAGCAAGAAAGGGACAAATGAGTGTGTTTCCCCATCTATGAATTTGAGAGGAGATGGTTGGGAGGACAGGAGAAAAGTAGAAGGGTGGAAATGATGCTAACACATACTCACATATTAAATCCTCAAATAAAAAATAATACATCTTAAAAATGAATTATTGTTATCATTAATTATGTGCTTATGTATGTGTCTACATATAGTTTTTGCACATGACTATATTATCTGCTGTGGCTAAAAGGTATCAGAGCCCCTGAAGATGGAGCCACAGGTAGCCTAGAGCTACCTGCGGCGGGTGTTGTGATCCGAACTCAGGTCTTCCACAGAAAGCTTCACCACTAAGCTGTCTCTATAGCCTGATTTTATTTTTTGCCTTAAAAATATTTAAATCTTGCCAGGCATCACAGTGCACACCTTTTTAATCCCAGAATTCAGAGGCAGAGGCAGGCAGATCTCTGATTTCAAGACTAGCTTGGTCTACAAAGCAAGCTCCAAGACAGCCAGAACTCCAGGAGAGACCCTGTCTCATAGGAAAAACAATAAATCTGATTATAAATATTCATCTGTCTAAAATTATTTTATGTTTTTATATGTTTATACTTCATGCTATAGTCTAAGATGAATCTTCAGAGAACATAAATCTTTGGTGTAATCTTTAGTGTTTCATTGCCATGACAGAATAACTGGCAAAAGCAATGTCGGGAAGGAAATGGGAAATGTTTACTGTAGCTCATGGCTCAAAGGTACAGTGTATCATGGTGGGGTAGTCATGGCAGCAGTAGCTTGAGGCAGCTGGTCACACGGTATCCAAAGTCAACAAGAAGAAAGGGATGAACACTCAGTTCATCAATTACTCAGTAAGTGATTGCTCAGTTTCTTTCTCCTCTTTATTCAGCCTAGGGAATACTGCCGCCCACAATTGAGTTGTGTCTTCTTATCTCTGATGTCCCTAGGAAATTCCTCTCAGTTTTGACAGCTGACATAACCTAGATAATTCTTCACAGGCATATCAAGGGACTTGTCTCCTAGATGATTCTAGATCTTGCCAAGTTGACAATTGATATTAATTAATCACATATATTAACCTATATTGTGTGTATATTTAAATCCAGGTTCTTCCATATATGAAACTTTCCCCATACAACAGGATAAACACATGTAAAATTTGTACCTTTCCTGATGCTGGAGTGGCATTTAATCTTTTCATTACTATAAGAAAATACATAGAGCAGACTACTTTATTAAGAAAGAGATTTATTTTGGCTCATGGTACTGAAGGTCCAAGGGCCAAACCACACAAACAGCATTTCATGGGGTCTTTCCTAACCTAGGTGCTTTATCACACCAAGGCAGGAACACACACACACACACACACACACACACACACTGCAGTCTCCTTCTTATACCATTGGTATTCAATTCTGAGAGCTCTAGCCTAAAGACCTAATCAAAACTATCACTTTAAACACCATAGTCCCTACTTTAAACAACATAGTCAGATCAAGTTTTTATCCTCTTGATACTGGTGTGGGAGAATGGTCTGTATTCTGTCAATTATATTTTAAATAAATGCTGATTGGCCAATAGCCAGGCAGGAAGTATAGGTGGGACAACCAGACAGGAAGTAGAAGTGGGTCAATGAGAACAAGAGAATTCTGGGAAGGAGGAAGCCCATTCCTCTGCAGTTGTGAGCCTGCCACAGAAGAAGCAAGATGTGAGGCTGCCTCACTGAAAAAGGTACTGACCCATGTAACTAGCATTGACAAGAATAATGGGCTAATATAAATTGTAAAAGTTAATAAGAAGCCTGTGATACTAGACAAATCAGTTTATAACTAATGTAGACCTCTGTGTGATTTCTTTGGGACTTAACAATTGCGGGAACCAGGCATCACAAGGACTGGGTGGGACAGAAACCCCAACAAGAAAAATCAGGTTTGAGCAAGGAAGACCACCTGAGAAATCTCCCATAGAAATAGATGGCCCAGATGTCTGAGTTCTACATCCATAACAGATTCAAGATGTTGACTGAGATGATCAAACCTCACAGGATATTCCAGTCAGGACTTGATCATAATTCTAAATTTTCTTTAGGTCCCCATAAGATTCTCAGCACCCCCAACCAGCAGGAAGTAGCCTGGAAAACTATGCCCACATTCCCAAAAAATGGACTATGGATATTTTCCTTTGTTTAATAAAAAGAGGGGGAAGTGGTGTGGGAGAATGGTCTGTATTCTGTCAATTATATTTCAAATAAACACTGATTGGCCAGTAGCCAGGCAGGAAGTATAGGTGGGACAACCAGACAGGAAGTAGAAGTGGGTCAATGAGAACAGGAGAATTCTGGGAAGGAGGAAGCCCATTCCTCTGAAGTTCTGGCCTGCTTTTAGTAATCTATGTTCTGCCACAGGGCTTTTTAATCTCTCTTCCATTCTGTATGTCCAACTTGTTCTGCATGTGGCTGGTGTCCCCACCTCTCTTCTTCCCAGAGTTCTTTTCCCTTCTCCCTCCTGCCTTCTCTCTCTCTCTCTCTCTCTCTCTCTCTCTCTCTATCTTTCTCTCTCTCTCTCTCCCTCCCTCTCTCTCTCACACACACATACTTGCTAACAGCATTGTGCCGACCAGGATATAGATTTTATGCATAAAAAACAAAGAACTACTGTTCTTTGCATGATTTGGGCAAGTTTCCCTTGCAGCCTCCTGCTAGCAATATAGCCTTTTTATTCAGCTAAAGAGTATCCATGTATTCTCTGATGGAATTACCTCTCAACAGGACAAATCATATTCAAACAACAGTGAGCCCCAGGCACCTGGGCTAAGCCCTAAAAAAATGCTTATTAACTACCATTTTCATCTGACAAAGTAGTAGGTTATAGGAATGAGTGAATTACCCCTTTGCTGCTCAGTGACTTTTCCACATAGAGGTGAGGTTATCCATTCCTGCATCATCCTACCTGTAACAACACTGGAAGAGGGAAAGAAAAAAAAGATAAACATGAAGGGAGGATATGGAACATAAGGGTTGCTTCTTCTATTTTGACCAAATGCTGAAGAATCATGGGGGAGGTTTGTAGGGACACCCTCTTTCAGAGGAAGTGGCCAAAGTCATCTATGAGTTATTAATTGTATTGTGTTAGTCATCACCCTCTCTTGATAACAAACACCCCAGATAAACAACTTCAAAGGCGGACAAGTCTACTTTGGCTCATGGTTTCAGAGTTTTCAACCTGTGGTCTCTTTCAGTTAATCTAGGTGAGAGATACCAATCCACAGGCTAGGGGGTCACACTGAATATAAATGATAAAGTAAGCTGGGCACCAAAATTTACCACTCTCTGCTTCCTGCCTGCAGATGCAATGTGACAAGCCACCTTGTGCTGCTGCAGCCATGCCTTCCCCACCATGAGAGACTGTACCCTCAAACCGTGAGACAGAATAAAGCCTTCTTTCCTTGTTTCTGCTCTTGAGTATTTTGTCATAGCCATGAGAATAGTAGCTAATACACTTTTTATTAATACATCAAGTGCTTTAGATTAGTGTGTATTTGTGATGGGTTTATGGGTACTGTTCAAAAATATGGCCAGCCTATAGTTATGCTTATATCATTCATTGCTCTATTCTAGCTTTTCCCCTCAGGGTTGCTTTTCTTTTTAGCTATGTGTGTGTGCTTGCATGTGGACACAAGCACAAGAGCACAGGTGACTGCACATACCAGAAGCACAGGATGCCCCTAGGACTGGAGTTAGAGACAGTGTTGACTCCCTGACATGTGTTTTGGGACCTAAACCCAAGTTCTCTGCAAGAACAATATAGCTCTTAACTGCCGAGCTACCCCTTCAGACCCTCTATTACACCTTTCTTTAGAGCTCTGCCAAGAATGGCTGATGCAGGCTTCCTCCCACAGAGGGATGCTAACCATGACCTTCACTTTGAGCCCTTAATTGCACCAGCACAAGGGCACTTTATTCCAGAGTTCTGTTCAAGCCTTGATGCCTGTTATTTTTTTCCCAGCCATAGCCAAAAACAGAAGCAAGCCTTATCTCTTGTGACCTCCACCCATGTACCAGTATGTCTGTCTGCTTCCTCTTTCCACCCCAAGATTCAAGATTCATTGCCTTTTCTTTCCTAAAGTTTTCCACTGAAACTTGGTAAACAAGCTCTGCCACAGATATTCACAGAAAGTTCTTTCCACCGCTCACCGTAGCTAACACTTATCCCCTCTAAAATTGTGCTCTCTAAATTTAACAGGCTCCAGGAAACAGTTCCAGCTCATTTTTTAAAACCTGGGTATAAAGGGTTAGGAAGAGAATCAGTATTATTTAAAAACCATTTATGCCACCTCAAAGACCATTGTTTCCTGTTGTATAAAAAGTTCCTCTCCAGGTAGGAGCCTGCTGCTTGGCCATTGTATGGGATAGCATCTAATGACTTTACAAATGGATATAAAAACATCAACAAAAGGAATGGGGGCTAACAGTACTAGGTACATTCAGAAATGAGGATGTAAAAGAAAACTAAATAAAAATATGCTTTCTAGAGCTATTATGTTCTCCTTAATGATGCTTCCCGGAGAGTATGGACCAACAATTCTGATCCTGCTGTACATGTACACTGGAACTAACCACTCTGTAAGTGAGTGGTAAACAATGTGAGCCAGGACTCTGACTGTTCAAGTGGGAGGGAGGTTACAGACAAACAAGGTAAGAGGCTAGATATGGTCATGAGTAAGCCCCAAATGTATCCATACAAACTCATATTTAAAATAAAATAGATACATGTGCTTACTTACATAAATATTATATATAACATGCATATAGTCATTCATACATATATGCAAGTTAGCATATATATATATTTATTTCCTTGCTATGTTGCTGATTGGCCTTAGAAGTGTGGATACCTATACTAATGAACACACATATCACCCAGATATTACATTCTGATACCAGTCTCTAATAAATAAACCAAGATCTCTTAGCAAAGTCGTGGATTCTAGAACAAGGACCATGAGTATAAGCCCAAAAACATCTTGCTGTGTCAAAACCAGAAAGTAAGTACTCAAAACCAAACCCAAATGACAAAAACGCAACAGCTAAGAGAGGAAAAAAAAGAGAGGAGGAAATGCAAAATGTCACGTTCCCTCATACATGTAGTGTGTGTGTGTGTTTGGGGGTTCTATCGTGGAGGAAGGGGATCTGTACAAGGAGGGATGGAAACAGTGGTAAGTGTATATGAGCAAGCACAGTGGTAGATAGCTATTAAAATGGCATAATAAAACCTGTTACTTTATATGTCAACTAAAAATTTTAATAATAAAAACTCATTAGGGTAAGCCAAAAGGCAAGGATAGAAGAGCTACCATAAACCAAATTGGCACAAAGTGAGCGAGAAAATATAAGATGGTTTTAGATGTCACCAAAACCATAAAATACACATCCATGTGTATAAGCTTACATAAGTAGTTGGATGAATATATGAAAACCTCCTATGCAAATGGACCAGATCATTTCTATACTCCATCTTCAAGGAGGTAAGTATGTCTTCCCACCCCATGGGCTGTGCATAGAGACTTCCTTCCAGTGAGTGCAGGGGTGGGATGGGGAATCACTTTACATCGAACAATCCCAACTTCATTTAAGGAATCATGTGTACAGTAAATGCTCAAGACACACAGTGACCATAATTTAATTCTATTTGTGTGTCCTGCCTTCCAAAACTCATAGTCTAACACAACAAATCCCAAACGAAGACTATTCTACAGAACGCCTGACCAGAAGTCTGCAAGCCTGTCAAAGCCATAAAAACAAAGAAAGTATTAGAAACTGCCATGGCCAAGAAGAACCCAAGGCGACACAGATGAGCATAATATGGCATCTTTGAGGGAATTCTGGAGCCAGCAAGTCAGGCAACCACTGAGGAAATGCAAATGAGGTACCACATTTACTTGATACTGATATATCACTGCTCAGCATCCTCTGTAACAAACACATCTACTACTGGAATGTCAACAGCAGACCCTAGATTTAAGAGTTTCAATATTAGCTTTACCATCTTTATCTTTGAAACTTGTAAGCCTTTAAGTTTTTTTTTAATAAAATAAGTTCTATTTAAAAATGAAAAGAACATCTGGAAACATATGACTCCTAAAATCTTACCAGAGATTGTTTTATGGCTGGATTACAGGTAATTTTATTTTGCTTATCAATATTCTAAATTAATACTATCATATCTTGGATTTTAGCTCTTAGAGGTGGGACAGTAAACTGATAATTGGAGCAGTTGATCTACAGAATCTTTAGAGAAATGAGGTTTGGTCATTGTCAAACAAATGACATTTGTTTCCACTTCAGGGACAATAAAAAAATTAATTATGCCCTGAGACCAGTACTTCCATGATGGCACTACCATAACACATGATTTTCAGGCCAGGGTCATCAAAAAATACACAGCTCACGGGCACTAGACAGAATAGCACTTTTCTCACATACAGAAGCAGGGCAGGCATGGCTTCACCAGACACTTTGCTCCATAGCAATATAGGGAAGTGGTCTGAGGGTCCTCATGCCTTTGTCACAAGGGACAGAGAAAATGTTGGTTGGCCAAGTATCATATTATGCACATGCTTTAAACTGAACAAAGCTTACTGTGAATAAGGAAGGAAATTCCCAAGTCAGATGATGACAGGCCACAAGGGCTCCTTACTCTGTGTAAAGAAATAGTCCCAGACCTAAGCACATTCATGGAAACACACCAGGCTTTTGTTTATGTCTGCCTTTTCTAGTGACTTTTGTTCATGGGGACACAGATCACACAGGGCAAGCTACATTTGATTCCTTGTATTTTGGTTTGCTACAGTCCTGAAGTGGAATACAGGGCCTCTGATCTCTTAGGCATGTGCTCTTCTGTTGTGGGATATTATCTGA